>PVLD010004088.1:0-130901 GCA_004027595.1 Dinomys branickii
TGTTGGAGTTGTTTAATTTTGGATGCAATCGTTTCATATCTTGAAGTTATGAGGCTTCCTGGTTCCCCTGTATCTTCATCTTCAAAACTTGTTCTGGGTGGGGTTGAGTTTTGAGACTGTGTTTTGTTCCTCTGTTTTCCCATTTTTGGGTATCAGATTCAAAATGTGGAGCTATAAATTCCACGGGCAGTTCAGCAGGTGGAGGTCTGCTGCCAAGGCTGCTCCAATGATTCCTTCTCTTTGGGAGAATGTCCCTGAAGCTTTCTGCTGAGATTTGTTCTTCTGTCTTCCCTTTTTTGGGTATCAGATTCAAATTATTGAGCAGTAGATTCCCCAGGCAGTTCAGCAGGCAAAGGTCTGCTGCAGAGGCTGCTCCAATGACTTTTCTTTGGGGGAATGTCCCTTAAGCTTTCTGCTGAGAGTTCTGCTTGAAAGGCTGTACGGATGTTATTTAGCTACTCCCTAGCGAGAGACCTGGGTGAGGTGTGTGAGACCGCTCCCCCGCCCTCCCAGGGTTCCCTGCAGGTATAGGAATGGATCTCCTCCCCCACTCGGTGATCTGGTCGGGAGCGCAGATAGCTCACCAGTTTTCGGAGTCCCTGCAGGCAGGAAGGTTCCAAGGTGCCAGTTTTTTGTGCTATGCTCGCGATCCGCCGCTCGCAGCCACTTGTTTCCTCGCGCTCTCCGGGTCTGGGGGAGGGAGCGGGATGCTCCGCTCCTAGGCTGCGCAGCCTGCCCGATGCGCGTGAAATGTGAGACTGCCGGGCGTTGCCGCTGCTAAAAAGCCGATCTCTGTTGGGAGTCGCTGGAAAGCTGCGCCGGCTCGGGAGGCGGGAGGGACCGAGCTAGCTGTGGCCCCCAGGGCGCTCGGACCCAGCCAAGCCCCCTACCCGCGCGGAGCGTCGCCGGCTCCCAGCGTCTGGGGCTTTCCCGCGTCTCGCCACGGCAGTTTGGGCCGCCCTACCGCATCTCCCCCGGCAGCTCAGAGAAACACGTTCAGTTTGATCTTCCCAGCCGAGGTCCCGGCATTCACACTCGCCAAGTCTGTCTCGTGCTGGTGGTGTTTATCAAGGAGGATCACTCCTTTGCTGCTCACCTGGTCGCCATCTTCCCGGAAGTCTCCCACTGACATAATAATTTGTTGAATAACTTTGGGATAACAAATCATATTTAACCCTCAGGAGCTCATGGTCCAAAGAATTATAGCACAGGTAGCATATATTCAAGAGGGTCATTCATTACTAGTATGTCCCATTAAATAAATAAATAACGGCAATTTTGCATTTATTATATTTATATAGTATATTACATAATTTTTTATTTTCAGCTGTAATATAGAAATTGATAAACAAAGAAATATGACAATATGCACCTGAGTTCATGGTATCCCCTATAAGCAATAGTTCATGGTACCCCTTATATGACAGGCCTGCTGGGGCTGCTAGCCCACCAGGGTCTTCTCTCATTTCACTGGGAGTCTCCCTGGTATCTTCCTGCTTTGAAGCTTCCTATGATGGGTTATTCTTCTCTGTTCCTGTCAAACCCAGACTAGTTTACACTACATCTCACAACTGCCCATACTCTATAGACAGCTGCTCAAGGAGCAGATGAGATGGCATAGGTCCTTGTTCACCCAATGCCGCTCATCTGTTCTCCCGCTGTTGAATTGCTGGTCCTTGGCTGATACAGTGCTTCACTTTGACCAATTGTCTTCTGTCACTTATCTATGCCCTGCAGCAGCTGAGTAATCCTGTGGTGTAGGTGATAAAATTTCAGCAAGAAAAGAAAAATTTTCAAAATTTCAAAAAAATTCTCAGCTATATAGGTAGAATAAAGCACTCTAATTATTGCTTTCATTTGTGCATATTTAATGGACTACTAAGATTAAAATTTCCTACTGCTTATTAATGTTCTTAAAGTATTAGTTATATTTTCTATAGTGAAAACATTTTTACATATATTATTTTCCTCTTTCTTTCCTCTTTTTGGAAAAATATGAATTTATATGCATTGATATTTTATGTATACAATGTCATTAAAAAACTAAAGTGATGATTTTACATATTCCTTTATTTATTTATTTATTTATTTAGTATCAGGGATTGAACTCAGGACCTTGCGCTTGCCAGGCAGGCACTTGTGCCACCGAGCTATACCCCCAGCCCTATTTTGTATATTCCTACCACTTGGAATTAACCACCACTAGGGTTTTGCTATCCATACTTTTTCAGGAGCACTTGTGTGGGTTGTCAATTAGTTCTTTGAAACTTATTACATTATCAAACATTTATAAACATAAAAAATAATTGAATTTTATTATCATCAATAAATCTTTCACACATGTTACTGTATGCAAGCCCTGTAAAAGGAACATGTCCTCTGTGAGAGAGTACATGTATGTTTGTGTGTGTGTGTGATGTGTGTCACACAAACACATGCAGTTGCTCTTCAACTAAGCAACAAATGAGGACAAATTTTCTGAGACATCAGCTGCTATGTACAAGACTCTAGAGCTGTGGTCAAGAATACTGTGGATGTTTAGAATTTTGCAGATGGAAAGGGCACCAAGAGATGGAAGGAGGTGGGAGGGGAAGAGGACAAATGGAACTAAAACAATTAAGATGTGTGATGCACATGTACCAACTACCCGTGATGGGTGTGATCTTTATCCATTGCAAATAGTACTAATACAAATAAAATAGTTACAAATGAACAAATAATTTTTTAAATTATCATATTAAAAGTCACATTGCCATTAGTCTTCTTAAAAGTTCTCCCTCTCACTCTGCACACATTTTCACTCGTTCTTCCCACTGCCTGAAGTTTGAGGGGTCCTCTTGCAAGGGTGTATTTTTGTAATGGTTTCCATGTCCTAAATTGATTCAAAATAGTTATAGTAATCAAGTAAAAATATTATAATGTGTCCTTGCCTACCACGTTCACTGGGTCTTGCACCATATGACCTGTGGCCTTCCCCAGAGTCAAAATTACCAGGAAAGTAAGTGCTTTTATTCAGCTCAGGACATCAAGCCAGCCCTGATTGTTTGACCTAAGATGCTTCTAAAAGAAGACTTCCAGAACTGCTTCAGAAAGCGGCAAGAACATTGGGATAAGTGTGTTCGGTGCAAGGAGAAGTATTCTGAGGAGTGCTAATGACAATTTGTCTTTTACTGTAGTAAATTTTGTAGCTGAAACATTGTATTATTCAATCAGACCTCATGTTCTGCATTTTGATTTTCAAATTTGTGCCCAGACTCTCCATCTGATTATTTAAAACAGCATTGATAGGACTTGACTTGGAGAGTTGGAGTGAGTGCATGAATAGATAAAGGCATGAGAGAGAGGAAGGGAAGAAAGTAGAGGTCACAGATGCTGCATAAATTATTTGCCTCAGATGGAAAACGGAAAGGTTCAAATTTAGGTCTGTTTGAGTTCTACATGTGAGCGTTTCAACTGTGTACTGGTTGAGTTTCCATCCTTAATGCGAATGTTTAAAAAGCCATTCAGTGCTTTTCTTTACTCATTTCCTGACTTAACTAATAATATATAAATATATGTCATATATTATAATAAAATTATAACACTGATCATATTTTACCATTAACAGGGGCATTCACATACACCAGTTCAGTTAATTTTCTCATCATTTATATAGATATTTTTATTCTCTATTTGCAGTTGAGGACAAAGGATAAGGTACAGCTGGGCCACCCATCTAATTAGCTGTAGAAGTGAGATTCACACAAGCTTCTGTCTCTACCTTCTCTTCTCCTTTCTTTGGTGATTTTTTCCTTACTTCTCAGCATCTGCACATATCCTTTAGCTCCCAGAAGCAAAAGAAAAGTTGACTCAGCCTGGTGGGAATTTATCTTACAAAGAGTACAGCCAAGTATTTTAGCACTGGGTTGTCTATCTCCCACTCACAGTGAGTAGTGACAAATTGCTTACCTTTAATCTGTTTTCTAACCTATTGTCATAATGCTGTGATAATATAGTAGTAACAATTGTTTCCTCAGAATCTGATTGTAGTCGTAAAGGACAAGTATGTAAAGAGATTAACCTACTGCCAAGCACATGGCAATGTGTCAACTATTTTTAGTGTGATTATTTTCCCAGCATCTGGCAAACAAAATTTCAACGTATAGGAGACTTTTTGCGAAGACGGTATACCTGGCTTCAGTCCAGAAGTCAGGAAGGCCGAGGTAGTCTGAACGCTTTAGTTAGCACTTTAGCTTTTACTGGTTAGAGATTTCTACGACATGGCATTTTCACCGTTAACTTATAAATCCAAGTATACAGGTTTTCAATACAAATAAAATATCTATAAGTACACTAGTACCTCCTGTGACTATCCTTTAGCAAATATGGTAACCAAAAAAACTATTATTTACTGTCTTTGTGCCAGAAACACAAATGTGCTTTGTGCTAAATGTCTTATGGAGATTATCTTTGTGGATTTGCTGTATACCTCAATGGTAGGTATCATTTTAGGCATTTTGCCGTGGCAATCAGGCTTAGTGAATGTGAACTATATGTCCAAGTATTTATAGGTAGTCCGTGGCAGAACATATGTGGAAAGGATATTGGTTTATATTTTTTCTTTTCTGATGGAGAGATATCTCACTCTGCAAATTTATCTGAAGAGAGAGATCACTTTAGAAAAACAGAAACAATAAAAGTTGTGATTTTTACAGTGCTATTGTCATCAAGTGGATTAGAGATGTGTTATCTAATAAGATACCAGTCTCCAACCACTTTGAAGATATCACTGTATGATACAACCATTGTTAATTTCCTGCCACTTTGTCTGTAATTCAGTATTGCTCATATTGTTTTTATGCTATTTTATAAATGGATGTTTATTTGTTGATATGTTTTTGTTCTGTTATTTTAAAAATAAATTTTAAAAAAGGGCACTAGTCTTTGAATCTATAGTTGGTTTGCAAAGATCTGGCCACCATGGAGACCTCATTTTAGCACCAGACAATGGCCAGAGGAACAGTATATCAAGGCATAGTGATTACACTGGGGGCAGAGGTGGTACCTAATGTTTAATGACAGCAGGATTGTCAGCAGTAATACCAGGCTGTATTAGCCAATGTGCATTAATCAATGTGCTGTTAAAAATGACCTAATGTCACTGATTTAACAGGTGAAGATTTGTGCCAACCTTATCTCGCAGGCTTACATGAATCATGGGTCCCTGAGGGGCCCACATTCTTTCCATCTAGTGACTCAGCATCTTTGGAAGGGGCACTGTCAATGACCTATGAAATTTCTAAAGGTCTACAGCACCTTCCACTATGGAAACTCTTTTTTCCAGCATTGGCTTGAGGATTGATTGAATGTAATTCTCAAGCAAGGAGCTTTCTTCAATATTTCACATATATTAGACATGCAACTAACCTTTAGCTGTAGATAATGATGTATATAGGTTTTGCTACTGGGAGGCAATAATAAGGGTTGATTTTTGTTTTTTCATAATTTTACAATACTTTTTAAGAGAGAGAATTTAAATCTCCAGCGTTTTTCTCACAGACCAGAGCATGGATTGTTCAGCATTATCATGAGTTTAGAAGCTGAAGAATCTTCAACTTTTGTACAGCATCTTCTTATTACGCGAGTGGAAAGTATACAGCAAAGTTCTTCGAGCAGAAATATAAAAGGAATAAAGTCCTGAGTCTTGTGTCATAGTCATGAATCCACTTTGCTTACAGAAATGTTCTTCCACTTAGCAGGAAGACTTTATTATTTGAGTTGGCCTTTGTAATACGTGGGACCTATGTGATAACAACACTGGCATTAACACAGCCAGAGAAAAATGTTTCCTTCCTTCACACTATAGCTCAGTTGGTCTATAGACTTGTGGTGAAGGCAACCTTCTGTAGTATTTAGAGGGAGGACAGTTTCTGTGTTTCATTGTGCTTGGCAAGACGCTAGAGAGAAAACCATCTGAGTCACTCAAGCCAACTCTTCTCTGCAAGCTCTTGAACATTGAAACCTGCTCTAAGCAAGCTGAGCTTCTTAGGGCATCATTCTGCACTGGCTTCCTCTTGTCTTCCCTAGTTAAACGATACAATATGGACACAAGTAAGGACTCAAAGGGACACAAAGCATAATGAGGGAGATG
This sequence comes from Dinomys branickii, assembly GCA_004027595.1. Lineage (NCBI taxonomy): Eukaryota > Metazoa > Chordata > Mammalia > Rodentia > Dinomyidae > Dinomys > Dinomys branickii. Next base: position 6,131 of record PVLD010004088.1, read on the forward strand.
AATAAGCTCACAAGTATTGTACATGGTGAGCCTGTGCCTGGTGCCACACCAGCTGTTGTCCTGAGTGATGAACTCACAGACTCAGAACCCCAGACTGCCAGACTATTTCTCTCTAGTATGGGTTATATAATTACCATAACTGTGTTCAGTCTTTCTTTGATGCATGTATAGCCCCATCAAAACAAACATACAAAGACTGTGGTAGTCTCTCTTCCCTGTCTGTATGAACTGGTTTGGGTCCTGCCTAGGTCTCCAACATCTTGTCCTACCATTCATTTCCCAGCCACACCCACCCTGGCCACCAACCTCACCATGCCCTTTTCTAGCTCATTCCTCTTCCAAGGTGTCCTCCCTATTTCAATGTACTTCTTCCAGGAGCCCTTCTTGTAACCTCTGAAATACTCTGCATGCCCACAGGTCTTTGTGAACATTATGCAGAGGAACTAACTCGTATGTATTTGTGTAGACATATGCACATACTCATACACATTCCACATACACATTTGTTCATACCAGTGTGTGTATATGTGCATATAGTATGAATATACATCCCTGTGTGTGTGTGAACTTATAACGGGACCCATTTACAAAAGTGGCAAGAAATTGGATAAGGAAGATCTAGAGTAAAGGAAAGCAGCTGCAGATCCAGATGATGTTATGAGTATCTAATTATCAAGACATTGTACAATCTCATTTTAAATTTGCCCTCACTCAAAATAATCTCTTTTGAATAAATAAAAAATTCAGGTAACTTAGTACTTGTACTACATTAATAAGCTCCCTTTAGAGAAGCACATGGAGCAGTATTTGATTACTAGCAAAAGTTCTGTGTTGCTGTAACATGACAGCAGGTTCCCTTCCTGCTGTAGAATATCTTGAGAGAACTTTCCTCGTAGCATGTGTAACAGGAGTGCAGATCTAAAACTTGTAGCACAGTCTGGCCAAGCTGATCCATCAAAGAGCCATAGTAGCAAAACTCTCGATTCTTTGCTTTCATTGCACTCATCCTAGAAACAAGTCACAGAATCTGGCCTCTCCATTAGCCTTCCCAGGAAGCTGTGTGCTGTATGAGGGCAGCTACTTCATGGAACAAAATGTTCCCCATCACCAGCATGGTGCCTGCACAGAGCAAACTCAACAAATATCTGATGCGTGCATACACAAATGAATGTGGCTATGTGAGTGTGGTCTGCAACTCATTTGTCACGTCTGTGTGACCCTCACTTTCACAACAGAGACGTTGGAGATCATTCATTCATGAGGGCAATAATGTCCAATTAAGAGTAGATACATAAATAGGAAACCACACCCGTTTTAGTTAATTCCTTTCCCATGTTAGTTCTTCTAGACCAGCATGATTATTTCAAAGAAGCAGAAGTCAAAATTTAAGAATCAGAAACAGATCCAATAACTCATTCACTCAGCTAAAATTAACAGAGACCCACTTCATGCCAAGAGCTTTATTTGGTACCTGAGAAGAAAAAATAATATGGAACTAGGGCTCTATACTGAAGTGGCTCAAAACCAGGAATAAAAGCAGGCAGGCAGGTCACACTGATCACTAAAGTCTCCGAGAGCATGCAGGGTGTCTACTCAAAGTGTATGACCTGAGATGAAGAATTTTCTTTGCCAAAAATTTGAGAAAATAATATAGAAATGACATCCTAAAAATGTGTGGCACCAATTTGGTGGACATGGTGGCAGAAGGTACCACTGATAAAGGGAACAGATGACTCTTACTTCTTTATGTTATTTAGTACAATGGGGAAAGCTACATAGAAGCAGTTGTGTTAGGATCTGGTCATCTCAGGCATGTATTAAGTGATATAAATTTCTTGTGAAGGCCTCCTTCCCATATCATGATGACCAGAGGAATCTGGGACCCTACCTGCCTGTTTTGCATGTCCATTGGCAGCTTTTCCTTCTATTTCACAGATCATCTATGATTTCCAATTAGATCTTCAGCATTTTCACTGAACCATTTCAGAGATATGATGGTCCATCCTCCTTTTAACTTCTGATACCCAAGAAGTTACTCTTTTCCTCATGCTGTGAGATCTACAGCCTGAGTGCCCAGGGTAAGGTCAAGGAGATATGATCAATTTTTATTAAATAAATAAATAAAAATATTCTAAATCAATGAATAAATATTTAGCAACTGTCTCTGAGGGAATCAAAGATATGTTTATTATTAAAATAACTCCCATCACTGAAACAGATGCCTTTGGCTAATTCAGGGCTTCCCAACCTCAGCTACAATAATGTATTGGTCTGGACACTTCTTTCCTGTGATGGCTTCTCTGTACATTAGAGGACATTTATCAGCAGCTCTTGCTTCAGTGCATGACATAACTACCACCTTCCCCCCCTTACCAAACTGAAAATGAAAATTGTCTCCTAATGCTGTTAAATGGCCCTTGTGGAACAAAAACCACTCATGGTAGAGATATTGACCAAACTACTTGCATATTTGGGCTAGTATATTTTATATATGTCAATGGCTTCTTCTTACAGAAGTAACAAGTTTCCACAGAGTTTGTAATATTTCTTCATAGGCATAAATAAAAGTAATTAAAGACTATTTGCTTGACAATTGTGAAGTTGTTCTGCTATCAATACCATTTCTCAGATAGGAAATTTAGGGTGCGAGCACTTAAACATTGCTAAGGACATTAAATATGTCCTTAGACAGCAAGAATTGTGTTGGGCCCTGTTATGGTTGACACATTGTGTCAACTTGGGGAGTCTGGAGGTTTGGCTGAGTGATTCAGCAGGAAGCCAGGGTGCTTATTTTGTATACATTCTAAGCTGATGGAAGAGGAAGGCATGGAGATTGTGCGAGAGCTACATGGCCCTGGGTGGGGGTAGCCTGTTTACGATGTGCGGGAAGGAAAGAAGCTACTTGCAGCCATTTCTCCCCTTTGATGGTTGTTTTTGCTGTGCTCTGCTGCCATGAACGTTTGCCCTCTGCCATGTGCCACTCTGCCTCAGAACCAGCCAAGTATGGACTACAACTTCCACAAACTGTAAGCTAAATAAGCCTTTCCTTCCTTCATTTTGGGTGTTAAGTATTTTGTCTCAGCAACAAGAAAAAAGTAACCAAGACTGGCCCATACTAGGAATTCAATAATCCTTCCCCTGTGATCAAAGAGTAATTTTCAGGACTGAGATGCTTGGTGCCCTGCTGATCAACCACATGAACGTGGAAACATACCTTGCAGCGTGAAACATACCCTGGCTCTTATCCTGGATGAAAGATGTCTGAGCTCAGAGCTCCTGAACTATATATTGTCTTTTCAAGCAACACCCTGGGAAATCTAACAGAACAGTTCACAGAGGCAGAGGGCAAAGTAATCTGCATTGTTTAGCAATTTAAACCTTACCTTAATGACCCAGTAAATCTCTCTGGGAATCTGAATGTCTCTTAAATATGGTTATTCCGAGAAACTGCTGACTGCAGCAGTCTCCAGAGGGGACTTATTAGTGATCAGTTTAGGACGGGCTTTTTGTAGGCAATTTTATGTTCCACTTTAGGTCAAGGTGCAAAGAAAGAGAGTGTATTTCTCTTATTTGTCCTGCCATTCATGCACAAGAGTACAAAACACTCAGAGGAAAGATGGGGCAGTAAATTGTATAGAGAGAGAGAAGGAAAGAGGGAAAGAGAGACTGAGAGACAGACAGGCTTAGAGAGTGTGGCTTCTGTGTGCTATCATTTTAACCATAAACATCAGACAAGGACAAGCACAAAGCTATGATTTTTTTAATATGCACATCAAATGTCAAAGTTATCTCCCCACAGTTTTTCTTCTTTAATTTCTCATTTAAAGGATTCGTCTTCCATTTCATCCTGAGTTTAATCAGTTAAGTACCGAACCTCTCTCTCTGTAGTCTTATCCCAGGGTCTGGGCCATAATAGCTTCTGTCCAGAGCCACTTGCTACTAAAAGGTACCTATATATTCCAAACATATTGACAAATAAACTTATTAAAAGAATGTACCATCACCTCTACTTTTTGGCATCTACCTCTTGTCTCTGACCTGGCACAATCACTAATCTGCGCTTCCATCTCGTGTGTGTTCAAGCCCCAGGAAAATGCTTCTTTGCATCTCCTACCCTGTGTCTTGGAAACAAAAGTTCAGTTCACTCACATTTTATGAAAGTTTGCATGAGAGTCACCACCAGTGTCAGTCATAGATGCAAGGGGACTAGAGCAGCGAAATCTTCAGCAGGAGGAAAGACTGATGAACTTGTGCAATCTTTCCTCCCAGAAGCACGACAAAGCTGTGCACAGCAAATTGTGCAAAGCATCTATCCTTGAGCATCTGCATATTCCACCTAACAATTCCAGAGGAAAGATATATGGCTCATTGAGTTTTCCCTTCAGTTTCACAAGGTTGCTAATGAACATTTTCCTAAGTTAAACTATTCTTTTAGCTCTTCAAGTTCCTGTGTTTGTATTGTACGTGAGAAAGGCATTAAGCAGTTGCTTACATGGGTAACCAGTTAGACATTTACATGCTAGAATAGAGAAAAGCATTACTGCTAAAAACTTGAGTGAGATTTAATTAAATTTGTGAGCAATACAATGAAGTTTTATTTAAATATTTAGATTTAATAATTGATATTTTAATATTATTAAGTATAATTTTAATTTTCATTTGAAGATATTTGCATATTTAGAAACATTGCTCAAAACTTTATTTTTTAAGTTTTTACAATATCTCATTTATAATGAGCTTTTACATTTAGTTTGCATTTTAAAGACAATGTGTTAAAACTGTAAACTGAAAGCAGGTATAACTTGTGCTTCAATTGCTAAAATCATCTCAATGAGCACAATTTGAGATTGTGATGGAATTCAAGAGAATGACAACTTAATTTCAGTGAAGGAAAATTCTCAACAGAATGGATAAAAAGAGAAAAAATAAGGGAAATCTGTTTAAAACTAGAAGTAGTAAAAATAAAAAGTAGACTGTCAGGAAGCACATAAAGCTAATGACCTTTACATTGTAAATTCTTGATGTACAGAAGCCTTATTATTAAGCAAAACAAGGGAAATTAGCAAGAAAATTGCTCTCATCAAATCTACAATCTCATCAAATCAGGTGAAATCAATGTACTTTCACATGCTTACTGAATTCAAAAACAAGTATCTACAGAGAAGAGAGACTGTTTGGGCCTCCAGTTTCTCTCTTTGTAGAGACCCTGGAAATCCCTCAGCCTTTTCCCAGGCTCCCTCTAGAGCAGAATGCTACAGCCTCACCTATCAACTGCCTTCTTGACCCCAAAGCAAGTCCATCAAAATCTTCCTTCACATGGTGACTACTCAAGGAAAAAAGACAGGACACTGTGAAAATATCAGGTATGGGCAAGCCACAAGTGTTCACGTGTCTGCATAGGACGCTCAGTGCTAAGAGTGTAAGCAGGACTCGCGCTGAGTCTTTTCCTTTCAGTATTGTTTGTTTGTTTGGTTTCTTTAATTTGAATACCACTTGCATTGAGTTCATGGTACAAGCCTTTTCCAAATACAGTACATTAGAAAGAACAACTGGGATAAGTGAAAGGAGAAAAAAGGAAGGGAAAGAAAATGAATGTATATAGAAAAGATAGATAAGAGTTATACTACTGACTTCTTTCAGGTCATTGAAAAAATGGTTGGTGCGTATATCATTCGATCAGTTATGCATGCCTATATCTTGTAATCTGAGCAACTATTTTGAAGATAACAATAGGCAATATAACAACCATTGTTAATCTCCTATTATCTTGTTTTGAAATTTTGTATAATTGTTTTTATTTCTCTTTAAAATAAAAAATCATAAGGACAGTAGTTTATCTTATTTGATTCATAAACAGTCTAATAGAAGATTTATTGTATTCTTATAAAGTTGAAGAAACAGAAGTTACATCTCACATAGCTAGAATTTGAACTCAGGAGATCAAAGATAACTTACACTATCTGCCATTAAATTAAACTACCTCTACTGCAGAGAGTGGTAGGTATGCCCAAGTGCTAAGCTTACTGGATCATTCCTGAGAGAGCATCAAGTTTTCTTCTCTCCAAAGAACGTTTTGTATTGTAATATCTGTGTGTATTCTTTACCCAATATGAAAGCTCATTGAAGCAAGGGATACATCATATGCATCTGTATATCTTCTGTGCCTCAACAAGGCTTATGTTTTTGAGGACTTAAGTAGGTTATTTCACAAGTAAATGGAGATGAGGAAATGAATGAAGGTAAGGCAATGTGTGCTTTTATCTTAAGGGAATAACAAGCATATCTAAAGGTCTTAAGGAAACAAGATATCTGTTTGGGAAATGCATTTACTCTCCCTTTGTCCCTGCCTTGGGCCTTCTTATAAATATCAAATAGAAACCTCCTCACTTCTTTCTGCCACTCAATACCCTTTCAAGAAGAAGAGATGTCTCACTGCACAGACTGGGATGGAGAACCAGGAATGCCAAGGCAGCTCTTTCTTGACTCTCTTTTTAGCTAGAATCACAGAATAGAGGTGTTCTGATCTTTACCCCTGCATCACCCAAGGGATATGTTTGACTGAGGGACTAGAGACACCTTGTAAAGGTCAATCAAGGTACAGCCTTGCCAGACTCATGGATGTGAGCACATTCTGACCTCCATTGTGGCAGGCTGGGCAAATATCTGATCTACAAACTCAAATCTTTCCATATGAAGGCTGTATGGAAAAGACTTAGAGAAAGGACAAGAAAACCAGATTCAAACGTCATGTCTCAGTCACAGTTTATAAGGCATAATCAAAACTAAAGCCAGCATTTTACTTCTATTTGTCTTTAATGTATGTATCTCAACTGGTTCTGAACTGCCAAGAGGAAAAAGGTTAAATCAAATCCTCTTCACTAGAAAATTCCATTTCTTTATAATTCCCTTTTAGGAAAAATTGATTCACCCAGGGAAAGTCTTACCAAGCTAGCCATGCTACATCACTGAGACAGAGCCTCTCTCTTACTTTATCTGGCCCAGTTTTTGGAGAAGGTCTTCATTTCTATAGTAAAATATGCTCCTACTTTACTCCCACCTTTGCTGTCAGCACAGTATTAGATTGTGAATGTCACTTGTTCATTGTCATTCTTCACCATCCCTGGATTCTAAGCACCTTAGAGTAAGGAGAGAAAGATCTTGTCTCAATCTTTACTGTATTCCCCACAGCTAGACTGATATCTAGGACTTAAAGGATCCTAAACTTAAAGGAAATTAGTAAGTTAACATGTAACTTTAATATCTTACACTTTTTTGATGATTATAATAGGAAAATTTACTCAAAATACTTCACTAATCTAAGCTGACACTTTAAAACATCACTAAACTGAGTGAGCTAGCATGCTCATGCCAGATTAGGAAGAGGCTCGGTGAAGAAATGTGAGCACTCACATTTCAGAGACACTTGCACCTCTAGCTTGAGATGCAGAACTGAGAAATGGGAGCTCCCAGGGCCCACCATGCTAGGCTCATAGCTTCTATTCTAAAGGGATCCCTGGATTTTTATAAAACCAATGATGCTTGATTAAGAGAAGGAAACACAAGAACCATTTTCTTCTTGTTGTTCTACTTATTGAAGAAGTTGAAAATGAAGAGAGGATTCAGCCTCTTTAACCACACAATGGCAGAACCAGGACCAGAAGTGTGAGTTATTGTTACTCTGTGAGTTCTATTTGTTTTCCAGGAGACTTTCAGTGTCTTGTTAGATGCTCTTGTGGCAGGATTCAGCGGTCACTGAAGATTGACTAAGACTCTAGAAGTCCACCGCCTAGAGGAGCAGAGCACTTAATCAATCAATGATTTTATATAAACTTGGAAAGATGTTGTGCTGTGGAATGCTTGGTGCTCAGGATTATGGGAAACATGAAGAATCTTCTAAATTCACCTAGAGAGAAACAATATCAGATTATTTATTTTTGGAGGTTCTCAATATGTGTTTTTTATGCTTGAGTCAGGATGACGGTTGAGTATGGAATTAGGGCACAGAAGTAAGATCCAGAATTATTCTAAGGGAAATGGAGGCTGGGTGGAAAAATGCCCTTTCCCTCCATTTGTCACCATGCAGTCTACTTTCCAGTTTTTCTGGTTCTTTCTTGTACCAACTTTGCCTATAGATACCCTGGACACTGCTGGCCCCTTCACCCAGGTGTCCTTGAGCTCCCGCAACACCTATGTGCCTCATCTGTAGCGCTCCTGCCTGTTCCTGTGGCTGCTCATTCGCTCTTTGCATTTGACTATCAGCATAGTACCCACCAGAAGACCTTCTCTATCTGTCCCAAATTTAAAGGGCTTCTTCCACTCTTGTTTCTCTCATAGAAATAGCACATATTTATTCAAGCACTCGGCATAATTTTAGTAAAAATTTACTTTTAGTTTAAAGTTTTAATTTTCATCCTGCAAGTTCCCAGGAACAAGGACCATCTCTGACTTGTTCACCATATACACCCAGTGATTTATATAGTACTTGATATGTAATCAGAGATCTATAGAAACCATTTGAATGAGTGTGAGTAGAACAATCATTTTACCACCACCTTTCTTGACCATGTATTATAAATGATTGAATTCTTTGCTGGATGACATTTACTGAGCAGCTATTATCTACTAGACCCTGTTCTAAGGATCTGATAAATTGTCACCTCAGTTATTCCTCTTAGCGTCCTTATGATATAGGTATAATGTAATTGTGATTTCAGAGGTGAAAGAACTAAAGCACAGAGAGGTTTGAGTAACTTACCCAAGTTTGCATAGTGGTAAATGGCAGAGCTAGAATGTAACCAGGTCCTCTGATTGAAGACTGGGCTCTTAGCCTAAATGGTAGCTCACTTCTTGTAAATGAATGGGCAAGTGAATTAGTAAATGAAGTCTAATCAGCAGTCTGATCAGGGAACTGCTAAAAGTTCAGTATGGCCAGAGTAAAGATTAGCTGAGGGCAGGAAGTAGGGTGGAGGATAAGCAGACTGCAACAAGATCTAGGAAATGTTAATTCATGAAGAGACAAAAAGCATGACAAAGATCAATTTTGATGGTTAAATGCATAAGAGATTTGTTTCAGAATAAAAAACAAGTGAAGTGGGGAAACAGGAGATAGGTTTTGTCATGCCAGGGACATGGATTGTTGAGAGTACAACAATCTCTTAGGAAGACTGGTGTTGGTTACTTGACTTTATCATCTTCATGAAGAAAGCAGGCTGTGACACACTGAAGACCCTTCAAGAATGGAAGTGACTTAGCTCCAGGTCAAGAAAGGCAGATGTCTCTCCTTGTGTCTTCCTGTGAGAAGACAGCAGAAGTGTAAGAAAACATGGGGTGTGCAATGTGAAGAAATTATGGAATATCTACTTCATTTCCTTACATTCCTATATTCTTGCATTTCTTCTCTCAGTGGAGAAGTAACTCTTAAGGAAAGAAAGAAATAAAAACATAAACATCAACTAACAAATGGGGTTGGTGGAATCTTGAGAGGTATTAATTCTGACACTGAAAACTTAGGAAGAGTAACAGGCATCTGACCTTGCAAGAGCCTTAAACCCCACCACCCCAAACATCTAGGACTTCAGCATCTACAATAAATGGTGAGGTAATTTCTCTGTTCCATGAATTTTTCAGGAATTTGTTGCCTTGGGACAAACTAATGCATCCCAAATTTCTCCTAATTGCCTCAGGTCTCCCTCTCTCTTTATTCCATGTGAGCTGATTCCTTTAAATGGCCTTGCTGTCTGGGTCAGCGTATGCTTAAGATGCTATACCTCAAGATACCTCTACCACCTGCTGAAATCGATGAACTGTACCAACCCTTAACTCAGGGTCCACGATACTTCGTTCCATATACATCCTTGCTCTAATGCACATCATCTAGGTAGGAAGCTCAGACAGCTCTAGTCCAGAAAAGACAAAATAGACACTGTTTTGGCTGAACATGCTTGCCCCAGATCTGAACTGCAGGGAAAAAATATGAATCTCATAGCTTCTCTATTATCCTACTTAGCTCCCTGCAGGGAAAGATGCAAACTGGTTCATTCAGGGAACATAGTCTTACGTGCCACAAACTTTGAGAATGATACACAGTGAAGAAAATAGATCTTCGTTCTCATCAGAAAGGAGTAAACAGTGTAATGGAGGTATAAACTATAATTTCAGCAAATTTACTGCACTAGAAGCAATGGTGGGTGATGGGGCAGCTTGGAGCCCCTCATAGGGAGAGGGAAAGTTCTCAGGGAATGTTTCCTGGGAAGTGAGGTTGGAAAGCTTGAACCAAAAGCGCTACAGAAGAATAAAATCACCTGTGGTATAGTTTTTAGATCTGCAGAGAAAACCAACAAGAACACAGACAACTTAAAAACAAGAACCACAAAAAAATACCTCTAACAAATGAAAAGGCAGTGGCACATATTTGAGAAGCAATAAGAGAAGAAGAAATCCTACAAGCTGAGCATGAGAGAAAGGGAGGTGTGGTGACTTAACAAGCAGCAAACAGAACCTGTAGAATGTTTAATATAAGGAAAAAGAAAAATGAAGACTTGTGTGAGCTAAAGGCCAGCACTCAGTAAAGAGAGGTGTGCCAAAGGGATCAAGCTGGGGGAAGGAGCCAATAAACACAGGCTTGAATATGCCCATTGGATTTTTAGATAATTTCTTTTATCCTATTTTTTAACTTTAATTTTACTTTTATTAGCACATGTTTAATCTTCAATCGAGATAATTTCTTCTATGTGGAGCACTTGGCAGGAGGTGAGAGGTGAAGTAACAGCACAGATCCTAATAGAGGATACCACATGTTTATAGACTCAGCAACCTCCCTCATGAAATAGAAAAGGTACTGTGTGTCAACCCAACAATCTGCTTCTGACACGCTAAATCTGGGAATTTGTGAAATTTGCCTGTTTCTCTACCTTCTTGAAGTTGAAGAAATTGATGGAAGAATTCTGATTCATCGCTAGGGGACAAAATGCATAGCCTTCTTTCTCCTTGAGGATTTGTACCGCAAAAGTAATTCTCCTTCTATGTAAATTCACACCTGGAAACAATTGATTTTCTGATGACCTTTGAGACTCCAATAACATATACACATTTCAATCTGAGTGGATTGCCTGATCCAGAATCAGCCCCTCTGTCATAACAGTCATGGGGTTGGAATTCTCAATCCCAAAACTCCCCAGCCTATTGCAGAAACAAATTACTGTCTGTTGGGTCCATTGTTGTGATCAGTTCTTACCTAATTTTAAAGAAATCAATCAGCGTTTTGTAAGAACTCATCTTTGATGGCTCAAAGGACTGACTGCATTTGAAATTTTCTTCTGTTGGTTGCTGAAAATGAAGTCTGTTGACTGAGAAAATGTTGACTTCTGGTGCTTTGAATGGAGATGTTTAAATGCGTGTGTACTCCCACTTCAGTAGGTAATAAAAAGATTAAATCTGAGAGTGGTTCCATTCTCTGAGATATAGTATTTCATGTTGGGTTGTATTTTACAATATTTTTGGTATAATTTGATTACTGTGAGCAATTGCCTATTAATTTACATTTCTCAGAATTCCACAGGGCATGGAGAGAAGTCTCAGCCAATTAAGAATTCTTGAAAGCATTCTCAGGTAATATGGCTTACAACCAAAAGTCTTGGGAATTTAAGCAAAATTTAAAGATTCTGTCCTACTCACCATAAATGAAATAACTTATTCTTTCCCTAAGTATAACTCATTCCTCCTAGAACAAATGGCAAAACTGAGTAAAATCTTTTCAGTATGACACAAGGATTCTAAATAATAAAGTTCAAGTAGAACAGCAACATTTGATATTATCTATAATTATAAACTTTGGTGTAATGGTGACTTTTCCTATAGTTAATCAACTGATAATCATCAAAAATTAACATGTTAGGAATATATAGAAGAAAACTCAAAAGATACATTGAAGTTAAACAGATCTGGGTTTAAATTCTAAACCAAGAGGCTTTTGGAAAGTGTCCTAGTCAATCTAGATTTACTGTGAGACTTCAATGCAATTGCAAATGGAGAAAGAAAAAAAGGCTATTAAGCTTTATTGTGCATAGATGCACTATGTGATTGTTATGAGCACTTATTAAGTGCTTTATGAATATTAATTTATATAATCCTTATAATATCCCTATTATTTTGACACTACTATCCTTTTTATGTATGATAAAGAAAAAGTATTTGATAATGCTGAACTCAAAAGAGAGTAGATAAGTTACTTTAGTAAGTAGGTAGTAATTTCAAATATAGATATGCCCCTTGAGTAGGGGTAGCCTGTTTACAATGTAAGGGAAGGGAAGAGGCTACTTTGCCACCATTCCTCCCTTTTTTGTTGGTTGTTTTACTGTGCTCTGTTGCCATGAACGTTTGCCCTCTACCATTTGCCACTCTGCCTCAGAACCAGTCAAGTATGGACTGAAACCTTCACAAACTGTAAGCTAAATAAACCTTTCTTTTTTCATTTTGTGTTTGGGTATTTTGTCTCAGCAATGAGAGAAAAGTAACCAAGACAGAATTTGGTACCCGGAGTAGGGTAAGACACCTAAGTAAGGAATGTGTTGCCTCCAAAATCCAAAAAGCCCCACTAGGCACTGTGCCTCCTTTTTGGTTGTGGGGGAAGCCAGACGCAACAACTTATCTCTTACCTTAGAAGGAATGTCTCTACATGCTCCACACCACTGGGCCCTTAGAAACTTCCAAAGTAGAAGGACTTTGAATTTACTTAGTACATATATGACTTGAAGCCTACCCTAATTCTGATGCTAGTTTAGGTGCTTCTTCTTTTTATTTGTTCAAAATTTTTGTAGCTATTTTGAATAGTAAAATAAACACATAGCCACCCAAGATATAAAACCAAATTATAACCTGGACATAATTCATACCCTGTTACAAAATTCCCACATCAGTCTAGACTTCTACCAAATATTAACTGGAATCCTGTATTTAAATATGCTTTCCTTTCTACTCACATAATGTCATCTACTTGGATTCATAAGTGGTATATGCAAAATACACACTTTTGATAATTTACAAATAGCATGGAATTTTTGAAAATTAACTTTTCTATCATAGTATAACACTAAACATCCATATTGTTGCTATGGTTTGCTCTATGTAAGAGTCTATGTGTAACACAATTTGCTCACTTATTTCTTTAATCATAGTCTAAACGTTCCTAGTTTTCATTTTTAAAAAACTCATAATATTCCTGGTAGAATGGTTGTAAACATTTTCATACATGCTATACATGAGTATTTCTTGCCCAGTGTTATTCTAAGAATAGATTTTCTCAGTTAAAATGTATAAACATATTTAATTTTAGAAATGTCAGAACACGTCTCCAAGGGAAATCTCCCACCATTTTACATGCACATTAAAATTATGGAAGGAATTCTGTTAGTCTGTAACTTTTCTAACACTTAGGGTGGTGATTTTAATCTGAATTGTGCTAGTCCTATAGATGCAAACTGATACGTCATTGTGATATTTTATGTATGTGCAATATATGTGTTTCTTCTTTTACGGAATTAATCTTCATCTCTCCTAAATGCCTTTGTGTTAGGTTAATGTTAATTTTAGTATATAATCTTGTGATATTCCTTTCCTACTGGAAAAATATTCCTAGCTTTTTTTATTGTTTAATTTGAATTTTCATTTTCATTTACAGTCTCTTAGTTATTTTTATTCCTTTCAAATGTAAATTTAAATTTGACACATAAAACTATGTATTTAGGAGGTACTATTTGATGTTTAACGCATGTGTACATATGCATTAAACATATCTATCTCTTCAAACTGTTATCATTTCTTTAGCATGAAAACATTTCAACTTCTTTCTTCTAGTTTTCAGATCTATATACCACACTTGCATTATCTTTGGTCCTCCTACCATGCAATATTATTTGAGAACTTCTTATTCCTTTCTAACAGCCAACTTATATTTGACAAAGGTATACAAAAAACACACACTGGGGAAAGGACAATCTTTTTAATAAGTGATGTTGGGTAAATTGGATATAAAACCAGAACCTTACCTTTCACCACGTAAAAGTCAACAGAAAATTAACTAAGACTTGGAGAATGAGACTCCTAGAAGGAATCAGGAAAAATGCCTTCGTACTTTGGAATGGGCAAGACTTTAAAGCACAGGAAGCAAAAGCAGAAATATATAAATGATATATCAAACTGTAAAATTTCTGCCCAGAAGCAAAGAACATAACAGAAATAACCTATGAAATGGGAGGAAATATGTAAAAACTACACTGTCAAAAGATTACTATCCAGAAGCTATAAGAAACTCAAAAAACTTAATAGAAAAAAATACAATTAACTAAAAGAAAACATAGGCAATAGATGTACAAAAGGATTTCTCAAATGAAGATGTAAAAACAACAAATGTGCAGGTTATGGTTTGTGCCTGGATGTTCCCCCAAGTCCTCATGCAGTCATGGGGAAGGCTTCTAGAGTTTATGATTGACTCATGGTCCAATGGTGGAATTATGAATATGAGTGCTACACTTGCCCTGAGGCAGATAGTTTGCATAGAGTGTAAGGGAGGCAAAGAGGCAGAGGCTGCCTACCACCCCTTCTCCTCTTTGCTCTTGTTGCTATTTTCACCACCATGAACATTTGCCCTGTGCCATGTGCCACTCTGCCTTGGAGCCAGCCAACTATGGCCTGAAACCTCCAAAAACGGTGAGCTAAATAGACCTGTTCTTTTTTAAATTCTGGGTGTCAGGTAATTTGTCTCAGCAATGAGAGAAAAGTAAGCAAAACAATACATATGAGAAAATGTCAGGATGATCAGTTATCAGAGGAATGCAAACCAAAACCACTATGTACTGTATCACCTCATCCCAGTAAAATGACTCTGACCAAAAAGACAAAAGGTAACAAATGCTGGTAAGGATTTGGACAAAGAGGACTCACACACAAAATTAGTGGCAATGTAAATTAATGTTGCCATTATACAAAAGAGTATGTCCAAAACAATGTGAAGTTTTCTCAAGAAACTAAGATAGTTCTACCACAAGCTTCAGAAATCTCAATACTGAGCATACACACCAAGAAAGTGAAGTCACTATGTCAAAATGATAGCTCCCATTTATTGTAGCACTATTTTCAATGGAAATAATATAATAATGTATGGATAAGAAAATGAGTACCGATATACAGTGGAGTACTGGTCAACCATAAAAATAATGAGATCCTGGTATTTTCCTACTTGGATGGAACTGGAGATCATTATGTTAAGTGAAACAGGCCAGGCAATAGAAAGTAAGTACTACAGGAACTCACTTGTATGTGGTATATACAGAAGTTGATTGCATGAAAATTGAGAGTAGAATTGGGAGTTCTTAGTGGCTAGTGGTAATAGGGGGAGTGGAGGGTAAAGTTAAACAGTAACTTATTGCTTTCTATTTTTTTCATCTTTTATAATGCTGAACTTGCTGTATGGTTTCCTTCTTCTGACTGGACCCACACTGACTCACAGGGACCCCAGTGTCCCAAAAGGTGAAATATCAAACAGAAATAATTTAAATCTAAATAAATTCACGAATTAAAAAAACTGAACTGAAAAATCACAACTGAAAGAGTGATTTAAGGGAAAACACTTTGTTCACTCACAGATCCTTACATGGAAAATTAGTGTATGATGCATGTGTTATACTACATTAATGGGGAATAAAAGGGCTCTTCACAGGTGGATATGGAAAAGGGTACATCCATGAAAATACTAACTTAAACAATAGGTTTAAACCAACTCCACATAGATTTAAAACCTCCATGTGAACATCCTTACTCTGAGAATCTACAGCTATGGTATCAGTGACTAAGATTTAGAACTTGGCATAAGGAAAAATTGCTTAAAATTACAAATACATGCATCATCTTTACATCTTATTGTTGAGAACTTCTTCCATGATCATTTCTTTCTGATAGAAATTAGCATGGGGCTGGGGATATAGCTCAGTGGAATAAGCGCTTGCCTAGCAAGTGCAGGGTCCTGAGTTCGATCCCCAGTACCGCAAAAAAAAGAAAAAAAGAAAAAAAGAAAAAGAAATTAGCATGATACATTTACATTGGTGTATTGATGTACTACTTTCCTAAAACTTTGTTTCAATCTCTCAGTTTGATTTCAACTAGACTCCTGTTTTATCAGGTAAGTCATGTGCCAATATAAGGAATCAAGAAGTATGCATACCATAACTATGCAGGATAAAGAGCAAATATGGGGCCTTCATAAACTGCTAAATACAATTCATACTAATAAACTCGGAAACCCTGAATATAACTACAATCTGTATCTATAAATCCTTTACACACAGCAGGAAATAGCCTCGGGACAATTCCCATTTTGCCTGGTCTCCATAATCTCCCAATCTATCTAAAGAACGATGAGAGTACATGTATGTCTTCTGAGCACCACTGTCATGAAAACCATGTGTATCATTCAGCTTTCCTGCACTATGACAAAACACCTGCGAACAATTTAAGAGAATAAAGCGTTATTTTGGCTCTAGTCTCTGAGCTTTCACTCTATGGTTAACTGGTGCCATGCATTTAGGTTTTTGGTGAGACAGAAAAGAATCATGGTGGAAAGATGTGGCTTCAGAGAGCTGCTCCATTCATGGTAGACATGAAAGAAGAAGAAGTCCACCCCTCCACCTTCTGGGTTATAACCACCTCCTACTAATGCCAGCAAACCATAAGTTTATCAGTGGACTCACTCGCTGATGAAGTTAGAGACCTCATGTTCCCAATACCTACCACAAGCTCCACCTTTGCACTCATGAGCATTTTCAACACACATTTTAGGCCCAGATCATAACACCCTATATTCAAAACCATAAATATCTCTATATTTCCCAAGAACAGTGTTGCCCATTACTAAGGGTGCATTCACAAAATTATCAGGAAGATATTTATTGCATATTTGTGATGGAATTCGCCCTCAATTCACTGGACTTAATTTTGCAGACCAACTTTAACTTTGAAAGTGAATGAAAGTTCATAGTGTCCCATTGTTTTGGCTGATGTTAGCCTTTGTCCTGCTTGATTGACTTGCATTAGTCAAAGTTACATTCACAAAACATAAGCTGCTCCTCGCTTCTGGGTGTGTGAACATGGAGCTATTCCTCCTACCTTGGCAAAAATGGGAAACCTCAGGTCATAAGAGCAAGTGTTCAGTGCCATGCTGAGGTGGTGTGCTTTCTGATACTACCTATATGAATCATTTGCCATAAGTTCTCCGGAAAGGAAAGGCAAAATACACAGGCTATGAGAATAAGAAACATCTACTATAAGTGGTCACGAAGTCAATGATGAATGAAAATCCTTTTAGTTGGCAAAATTATGAGCAACACAAATAGTTTTTCTTTCACTTTGTACTATTTATGTATACTACATAATGCCCCCAGGGAACATCCACTATGGAGAAGTGCAAGATAATCCATACTGTGGGTGTCAGCTCCTTTCCCACACTATATTGATAGTTTTTGTATAGGCCAATGAACAAAGTAGTTTTGGCTGAAGGAGTAAGACTGTGCATAAGCCTAAGGCATGAAGATTATGCTTGAGTGAAAGACACAAATCCAAGTATCCTCCAGCCACTACAATGGCCAGATGTCCACCCTGACAATAGAAACCAATGGTCAAGATCAGCTTTAGCTATCTTTTGAGATATCTAGCCAGCCACTAGTGGCCAGTGGATTATATTAGATCTCTTCCATCTTTGAGAGGTTAGTCATTTGTATCCTTTGGAATGGGTACCTATTCTGCATAAGGACTTACTGTCTCCCATATCAGTTTGTAGACTTATAGGACACTGGTCTCATCACCTTGAAGTACGTTTTTGGGCTTCTATATCAAATTACTGTAAACTGAGTGGCTCATACAGCAAAAATTCCTTACAGATTTAGAGGTTGAGAATTCCAAGGCCACAGTGTTGGTAGACCTGGTGTCTGGGCCTACTCCATGGTTTGCACATACCAATCTTCCAGTGGTCTCACAGGGAAGAGAGCAGAAAGGAAGCAAACTCCATCTTTTGGTAGCATGAATGCTATCATGAGGACCTCATCCTCACGCCTTCGCCTACACCTATTTACTCATCAAACCCCCATAGCAGTACCCGTACAATATCTTTTCCAACTAAGAAACTCATTATATGGCAAATTAAGTAAATTTAGGCTTTTGTTTAAGCAAATTACCTTTATCAATTTAATTCTTCATCCATAGGCATTTGGCTTAATTGGTTTGTACAACATATACATAGCTTTCTTTTATAGCCAAGGCTATTATTTAAATTGTTTTGTATTAGCTGAAAGAAAATACCCTCAAGTATAAATATTGTCTTAAATGATTCAATATGTGAATTAAACCAATTACAATTATATAGTGTCACTTTTTTCTAAAGCTATAATAAATGCATCTGGGAATAAATTAATGAAAGTAGAGGAAGCTATTGTCAATATTATACCTTATAGTTCAATGAAAAAATTTCTGAATCCTAAGGACTATTTCTCTTTTGAAAGAAACTCTTCCATAGGCATATAGTCAAGCTTCCATTTACTTACAAAACCAAGAAAACACTCTAGCCATTTGATCTTTTCCTGCTACTTACTTGAAAGTCATCAGTGATGCCTAATAGAAGTGCTTGACTTCTTTACTAAGAGTTCTACTCAATAAGCAAAAGAACTCCGTCTGAAACCAAGTGAAGTCACATAGGTAACCAATACTCTTTTGTCAGCAGTTCAAGTCGATGGAAGCTTGTAGCAGCCCAGTGAATAATAAATCCTTTGGTATGATTATTTGGATCACCACAGGGAAGAAACCTTACTCAAGTGATTGGCAGGAAAAAGCATGAAACTATACTAAGTGTCAGGAAGAGTAATCTGTGAGTAATCAGTGAATAGTTTAAGTTACTGGATTGTTCTCTCTCTCTCTCTCTCTCTCTCTCTCTCTCTCTCTCTCTCTCTCTCTCGTTCTCTGCTTCCTGCACCCTTCACATCTACCCTAATATCTTGTAACAAAGTGTCAGTGATGTCCATTTTTTAATTACATACAACCCGCATTTGTTCAGTAGTTTCCTGCCAAGAGTGTTATGCAATGTTTGACTTAATAAGTCACATTTCAGATCAATTTAATAAAGTCTTTAAACTCAAAGAAAGGCGAACGAGTGCAGCTAACTTGGTATGAAGCGGCGCTAAGCTGTGTTTCGTGGTCTCGCTAAGCCCGGCTGGAAGGGCTACATGCTTTAAAATTGTGTATGAGCATAAAGAGAACAAAGCCAAGAGAAGGGAAGAATGGTGTAGGCGAGATGAAATGATCTAATTAAATATGAGGCAAGTAGGGCTGTCTTGGCTCTGTCCATGGTTCTGACAATATCTTAGCTATAACTGTAGGAAGCTCCTCTCCTTTTTCTTCCAGGTAAGTAGAGTAATCGTGCACAGTGAACAAATAAAGAACAACATATAAATGTTATGGGACTGTTGACTGTTGATACTATTTGTACACCTCTAAGGTATTAAGGAAAGCGTAAGTAAAATTTTGTTTAAAAAATAGTCTCTTGAAAAAAAAAATAAAAATAATCGTTTGAACATCCTTTCAAAAAATCCAAAGTTGTTAAGAAAAAAATCAATATATACTACTATTGACATTTTCAAATAACTCCAGAATAATAAATATGTGAGCCAAGAAAATAAAATCAGTGCTAGTGTTGACATAAAGTTTCCAGGATGCTAAGTCTGAAGTTGTATCATCAACAGCACAAGAATTTTCTTTTTAAGTTTTCTATCCTAATATTTAAATCTTTGTATCTTTCTATCTTGTTGAAGAATGAATTAAATCACAATTCACATTTTGAAATATTTATCTGATTTTGTGCTATGGGATGGTTTTACCATAATTTTGAAGGATGTTATTTTTTAAAGTATGTAACTTCTTGTATTTGGAGAACATGTAATAGGTTTTTCCATCTCTTCCTCTACTTTCTCCCTCTTTTATGTCAAAGTTGTTAGCAATAAATTGTCCCTTCTCTTAATATTCTCCTAGCACTTAATATTTTCAAATTCCAGCAAGAAAGACAGGAGTCATTCTCAACTCCTCTTTCTGTGGAAATGGCTTTCTTCTAGAATTTTCTGTATCTACATAATGTTTTTTATCAAATATCAGCTACATTATTTATAATGAAAAACCATGTCAATTTGACCATGATCTGTGGTTTTATTCCTACTATTCACTACTCTGATTTAATTACGCTATTGTACTCAATGATCCAAAAGTAAACTCTTGCTTTCATGGTGTGGAGTCTATGCTGACACTGTTTTCTGCTAAACAGTCCATTTGTTTTATCTCCTCCAGTCAGATCTCCAGCCATTTTCAAAGACCTTGTCAAAATACCCCAATGAGATCACGTCCTTCTTTGATAATGTTACTGCTATAGTTATTAGATATCTGGAGAACAACAACATGTAATTATAAAATATGGAATGAGAGAAAGCACTGATCATTGCAGGAAGAAAATTTATATTTCAAGCTCTTCTTCTTTCAGAGGAAAATGTATGCAAATCTTTTTGCATCTAGACACATTTCTAAGCATTGGGACAGTAAATATAACAGAAAATGTCTTTAACTTCAAATAGCCCAGTTGTAGTCACAAGTATCAGATAATAATGATGCAACTAAAAACATAAAATATTTTCAGAGGTGAAAATATTATGGAGATAAAAAGCCAAAGTAATAGTCTAAAGAGTAATCAATCATTGGAGATACTTTGCTAGGGTGATTAGGGTTTATTTGAAAAGTGTTTTTTACTTCTATTTTGGTCTATCTCCCTGTTTCTCTGCATGTGCGTGTGTGTGTGTGTGTGTGTGTGTGTGTGTGTGTGTGTGTGTATCTGTTTATCTGTCTGTCTGTCTAAGAGTCTGAAGAATTTAAAAGAAACAATGATATAAAGATTATAGTGAGGAGTGATGAATGTAATCATTAGGCACTACAAAAATGTACCAATAAAAAAAGGATTGACAAAGCTAAACATAAAAATGATGATTCGGAGGAGGAAGAGAAGCACAAAGACCTGGAGGAGAACAAGAAGCAAGATTAGGGTGACAACCATTATGATAACAAATTTTCATTGAAAAATTTGTGTTCTCTAGCTACTTGATCAATATTAAGCAGTCCTAAGAGCTGTGTAGTCCTATGATATGCATTTTTTAAGCAAGGTCTTGCTATGTAGTTTAGGCTGGCCTTGGACTCACTATGTAGCCCAGGCTGTCCTGAAACTTACAGCAATCCTCCTGCCTCAGCCTCCCACGAGCTTAGAATACAGGCATGTGCCGCCATGCCTGATTTGGTATGCATTTTTGAATGAATGCAAAATGAATTTTCAAAGATAATTTAAACATGAATTTAAAAAGCACGTTAAGGCTACTTCAAGGACTATGTCTCAAGATGCCTACAATTGCCAGAAAAGGGAAGTAATGCCTATAGTTTCCAACACATGCCTCACTGGTAGCCAAGACCTTTATACCCAATTATTAACATGTAATTTTAGCTGGAGGTTTTAAGATTAGGAAACTAATGCCAAGATATAATTAAGTACTCAAGGTGTGATGGAAAACTTTTATAAATTATTTAGGATATATTTAGAATATAGAAGCATTGCCCATTTTAAGTACGTTTGTGTGCATTTTATATGCAGAAAGACTTTTACTTCATGTGAGAGAAACATAATGAAATGGTTATGTATAATACAAGACATTCATCCTGTCATGTATGGCCGGACTGGCTAAGGTCTATGATGATATGTGCTGGTGTTCCTGACTCTTTGCTTTCTCACTATGGTACATTCTGATGCAGCCAAGCGCCAACACCAGCACATAACATCGTAGACCTTAGCCTTAGCATTTCCATTGGGGACAGCAATCACTGGGTCAAGGTGAACCACACAGCATAGTATAATCAATTTATCCTTGAACACAAAATATTCTAGCAGTAATCTCCTAGAAAAACACAGACAGAGAATGTGTGATAAAACAAAGCAGAAAAAAGAATAAGGTCAATAAGTTCTACACATTGTAGTGAAACTTTTTCAGATATGTTAAATGTTTTGTTTTTCAGATTACAACCAATGAGGGTCTTCAGGTTTAATCACAGGTACAGATTATTGATGGAAGTAGAAATTCTCTTGATGCAAGAATTGTCCTATAGTCTGTGATCTTGGTCCATTTATTGTGATTATCAAAATGTTTGTTTACTTATCAGGATCAAATGACCTGAGGACCTCCACACTACAGGTTTCATCTCTTAAAGGTTCCAGGACCTCCCCATAAGAGAAAGCAGATAACCAACCATTTACCACTCGGACTTTGGGGGAGATATTTAAGATCCAAGGTAAGAAAATCAATAGGGCTGCTCTTGAGCTGCCAGGATACTTTTGATTTCAAGAAGCATTTAGGAATGCAAGAGAAAGACAGAAATTCAAGAAAATTTGGCAAAAGAATGGTAACATTTGTGCTGCGTGTGTCCTGTGAACACTCCTATGACAGGCGATTACAATAGGTTGCAAGGAAAAGTCACCACAAAATCTCACACTTAAAAAATGAGCACATGTTTCTTAGTCAAGCTTCTACAAGTCCACTGAAATTTAACAGGGGCAAGAGGTGTGTCTGGCATTTGGCTCACTGACTTAGAAACCTGGGATTGTGGAGCAGCCACTGTCTCAAAAACACTCAGTTATCATGTCAGGTAGGATGGGGACTGCAAGGTCTCACGGAGTCAGTGAGTCCTAGACCCTCATCACATATGCCCACAGTCCTCTGGGCAGAAATTCTCATATAACCCCATCTCCTTCAAAGGTACCTGCAGCTCTATTCTACTTCATTCCTCAAAGGAAGAAGGTGAGAAATACCCAGACAACAGAACTAGAGAATAACATGGCTTCCATGCTCCATTTCAATGATAAATAAAACTCCTCCTTGATTTGTATTAAGGCTTTGCGTGGGAAGCACTGACTCCCCAAATGAAAGGATGTAGTTTTTCTTTGTTAACATTTATATTTAGCAACAGAATATAAGACAGTGCTGCTAGGACACTTGTCTTTATTTTCTATTCTATGTGGTGCCTGATTCAATTATCAATCATATTAACAGAACCAAAAAGAAAAAGACCAAAGCTTTCATAATGATATAAAGCTAATTGTTTGAGTTTCACTGTCACCTGTCATCAGTTTGCACAGTGACATGTAGTTGGGAAAAAAAAGAAATTTAGTCTTTATCCTAAATGTTTGCTCTGGATCCTCCTTAAGTCCCTGAAATATTCTCCTCTTGCAGTGAAGGTCTTTCTCTGGGGCTGACCATTCACTGTAGCAAGGTAACCCAGGATGAGAGTCAAAGGATCCTGAATGTTATTCCTGGGTGCATCACTTACCAGCTCTGGAATCTTGAACAAAGTGGCTTACTTTTCTGTGTAGAAAATAAAAATTCAGTAAAATTCTTCACACATGGATCTGCCAGACAATATTTTAACTTCATGATAGCAATATTGGCATGGCTATATAAGAGATCACATTACCACAAAATCGTATCGATTGCTATAGCACTTGGGAAGCCTATATTAGTTACTGTATCAAATAGGAATCCATTTTAAAATGAAGAAGCTAGAACTCTGGAATATGTTCAGAATACTTTTTTTATCTACCTCACAAGGTGATTGGCATCACAACGTCCAATAATAAAAGCCATTTGTGAGTGCTCAAGCAACGTTTTCTTACCAGTTTCAACCCCCATGCAGGCAGGATTCACTTCACTTTTATGTTTCTGTCTCCACGGTATGTAGAGTCCAGCCACGGGGAATGTTTCAAATTCAAATAAAATAATGGCTCTTACTTCTTTGGCTCTACAACCCCTTTCGGAATGAGGATCTGTGTAACAGCTGCACAGTTGCAGGGGTTCTGGTGCACTGGTGTGATTCGTGAACATAGCAGTCTTGAGCCTTGCACGTACTTGCTCCCAAAGACCTCTATATTAAAGTGTTCTTGAAAACTTGAACCCAATTTTCGATTTAGTAATTAAGATCATGCGTGTGAAGCACTTGCCCCAGCCCCTGGTGCATAGTGAGACAAGAGTGCAGTAATCTTGGCACTCATGCTTCATACTTTTATTTTCTAATTGTATAATTTTATGAAAGGAATAAATACATTAAATATGTTAAAAATACACTAAAACAAAGCATTATTTAAAGCATCACAATTATACAGTGTCTTGGAATTACTGATTATTCCCGGTCTTCCTGACTCAGGATATCTAGCTTATTGCATCTGTTGTGTGATTATCAATATTTTATGTACATTTCTCAGGTGGTCAGGAGCAATATTGGTACAATTCTCACAACTGGTATGGATTAATACAGATCACAGAAGCTACTTGTAGAGCTACTTGACTTACATTTTCCACCTCACCCACCCCCTAAATTCTAATAGAACAGGAGCAAAAGCTTTGCTTTTAGGCACTGTGCCAGTCAGTTTTGATTTTCAACTCGAGTAAGACATTCCTTGAGAAGTTATTGTATTGTGCTGGCACTAATCTCATCGTTGAGCTCATGTACTAATGAGCTCATAACTGAATAGGTTATCAGGAGGTGTACCCTATTTGCAGAAAGTAGGGCAACAGGGTAACCTTGGGGCTATAAGGATAATCTTGACCCCTTCCTCTTGGTTTTTGTCCTAGAATCTACTCTGCTTTGCAGCCGCCATAAATTGATCAGCTTTCCTCCACCGTACACTTCCTCTGCGATCCTCTACCTTATGGTGATCTGATCACGGCCTAAACTTCCCAAGCTCTGAGCTGCGATAAACCTCTCCTCCCTGAAGCTCTGGGAGCATTTTTTCCCACAATTAGAAAGCTGACCAGGATAGGCATTTACTTAGGATAAGAATCCAAAGCAATCAGGCAAGAGAGAGAAATAAAAGGTATACAGAGGAAAGGAAGTAGTCAAATTATCATTATTTGAAGGCGACATGATACTCTACATAGAAGACTCAAAAAGCCCACTGAAAGACTTTAGAATTAATAACCAATTCAGCAAAGTAGTGAATAAAAAATCAATACATAAACATCAGTAGCATTCCCGTGTGCCAATAATGACTGACAGAAATTAGGAAAATAATATCATTCATAATAGAATCAAGAAAAATCAAATACATAGGAATTAACCTAACCAAGAAAGCAAAGGACCTTTACAACAAAAATGACAGTACTCTGACAAAGGAGATTGAAGGGGATATCGGAAAATGGAAACATATTGTCTTGGTTACCTTTCTCTCATTGCTGAATCAAAATATTCAATGCTCAAAATGAAGGAAGGAAAGGTTTATTTAGCTTGCAGTTTGTGGAAGTTTAGTCCATACTTGGTTGGTTCTGAGGCAGAGTGGCAAATGGCAGAGGGCAACAGTTCATGGCAGCAGAACACAGCAAAAACAAGGGCAAAAGGGAGGAATGGCAGCAAGTAGCCTCTTTCTACCTCCCTTACATTGTAAACAGGCTCCCACTACCCAGGGGGCGTGTAGCTCTCACATAATCTCAATGCCCTCCTCTTCCACAGGCTCAGGATGTACACAGAGTAGGCACCCTGGCTTCCTGCTGCCATTCAGCCAAACCTCTAGACTCCCTAAGTTGACACAATGTTATCAACCATAACACAAAGGCCTATTACTGGACAGCAGAACTGTTACAGTGCTACCTTAGTTCACAGACTTAATTCTGTCCATGATTCTGATCTCCAGTGGAATTGGATGAGAACTAAACCACATTCAACAGTTATGTTCAATGTTGATCTTATGGGAAAACTTGATTCAAAATGACCATACTTTCAAAACTGATGTATAGATGTAGTACAATCCAAATCTAAATACTTATAATAGTCCTCACAGAACTAGAAAAAGCATTCTTAAAATTCGTATGGATAGAATCGACCCAGAGTACCAAAAGCAATCCTTGGCAACAAAAGCAAAACAAGAGGCATCAAAATATCTGATTTCACTGGGGATGCGCCTCAGGGGTAGAGTTCTTGCCTTGCATACACAAGGCTCTGAGTTCGATCCCCAGCACCAATAAACAAACAAACAAACAAAATGCCTGATTTCGCATTATATAACGAGGCTATGGTGATTTAAAAAAAAAAAACCAGCATGTACTAGCACAGAAACAGACATGTGGATCCACAGAACAGAAGATGTACAAACAACCTCAGACACTTTCAGCCATAATGTATTTGACCAAGGTGCCAAAAACATGCTGGAGGAAAGATAGCCTCTTTACAAATGGTGCTGGATAAGCTGGATATCTGTATGCAGAAGACCGAGGTCAAATCCATATCTCTTACCATGAAGTAAATTAAATCAAAATAAGTTAAAGATCTAAATATTAAAACAAAAACATAACTGACCAGGAGATAAATAGGTAAAACTCTTGAAGTCATAGGTGAAGGCAAGGGCTTTCTAAAAATAATTTTGATTGCAGCAAGAGTGAATGAATGGATTGTGTCAAATTTAAAAGCTTCTGCACAGCAAAGGAACAACCAAGAGAGTGAAGAAACAACACACACAGTGGAAAAAGAAATACAAGCTATCCCCCTAGACAGAGGACCAATATCTAGAATGTATAAAGAACTCAAAAAAGTCAAAATAAAAGATGCAATCAAACGTTACTCATTTGAGATGCGTAACTCAAATGAACAGACTCTTCTCAGAAGAATAAATATAAATGTTCAATAAATACATGAATAAAACATTCAACTTCACTCACCAATACAGAAATCAAAACACTGAGTTCCTTTACTCCAGAAAGAATGGCAATCATGATGAAATGAAATAACAAGTGCTGGTGTGGCTGCAGTGAGAAAGGAATGTTCCTGCACTGCTGGTGGGAATGTAAACTAGTACAACCTTTAGGGAAATCAGGATGGAAATTTCTCAAAAAACTAAAACTAGAAATTCCATTCAACCCACCTATTGCACTTCTAGGTATCTTCGTAAGTGAATTACAGGCATCATATAATAAAATGCATGCATATCATTATTTATAGAAGTACAATTCATGAGAGCTATATCTTAGAAGCAGCCAATATGGCCATCAAAAGGTGATTAAAGAAAATGTGGTATCTATACACTGTGGAATACTACTTAGCTATATAGAAGGATTAACTTGAGATATTTGTAGGAAAATGGATGCACCTTGAAAATATAATGTCAAATGAATTAAATCAGACATACAAGCTTAAATATCATGAAGTTTCTCTCATATGAGAAATCTTAAGTATAAATAAAGTTAAGATAAAAATACCAGATTGATAAGAGGAAATACATCTTTTGCAAATGGGAAGTAAACCAAGATACTAAGGGTATAAGATGTGGAGAGAGGGAAGAAAAGATGTAAACTGGTTTAAGATGTGTCATGTACATGTACCAACTAACTACAATGAATGCAATCATTATATGTTTCAAACATGAACTGAAAATTATTATTAATAATAATAATGAAAATGGGGAGGGGGATCCGGAGATAGGGCACTGAAGAAGAAGGGGTATGAAAAGAATCAACCTATTTTAAGTAAATTTGCCTATTCCTAAAGGTGAATGTAAACATCAGGTGCTGCATATATGTACTAATAAAAACATTTAAAAAGAAGCACCTGTGTGCATCCACTCTACACAATGCTATTCTGCTTACCTCAGGTCTAAAGCCTACATCACCTATATTCACTTTTGATGTGTTCACCGCTACAGTGCATCTTCTTCCTTTGGAAAGAGAGGCAAAAATAAAACTGCTAAAGATATGGTGGTTCGTGTCCCTGCCTGGAGGCAGGTAATGAACTAAAATTAACTACTCAAAATACAAACTGTAACTTTCCAGGATGATTATGAACAATGCTAGTAATTTTCAGCTGGCCCTTGTGGCTTTGTTCATTGTATTAGCTGCCTGAAAATGAAAAGCATAAGTGGAAATCTGTTGAGCATTGAGATGAGAAGCCATGTGAATTAGATCACAAGAACTGATGAGTTAGTGACCTCACTTTGTAAGGCCTATATGTCTCCAGGGCCTTAATAAATTTCCACGGTGTATCCTCTCTATGTGACTTCAGGAGATAGAAATTATAGTAAAAACACAAGATTTTCACATCACAAGGCTGAGCATAGTAATTCTGGGACAAGGGGACGCCGCTGTCACTGTTATTTTACTCATCACCATCCCTGCTAGATTGGGAAAGTCACCTGATCTCTGTAAATGAATAGGCTATAACCTTCTTAAGGGAGTGACTTTGCCTTATGTAATACTGACTCTTGTTAGAACCTGCACTCCCTTCCTGAAGCATATTAATGCTTATAGCTACTTTCTGACATAGTAAATGACGAATGTGTGATCTGCTTTTACCCTCTGTAATTTGGATCAGTAGGTGTCTCTTTCTCATAGGAAACCCTGCAGGTGAAATGTGCTGTGCAAGGCATATGTAAAAGAACCAAAAGACTTGATCATACCCGACATGAAGAAATGATGGAGAAATACTGGATACACAGGGGGTGGCCCAGCAGAACACTGGAGTACAAGGAGTAGATTTAATGTTCATCCATGGATACCATCTTTTAAATTGAGGACAATAATTGCACTCTTTTAAGAGTTTGCAATAATTCCTTAAACAAAATCAGTGATTCTTTGTACACATAGTAAACTTTCAATACATGAGTTCTTATCCTTCCTGTTATCATTCCCAGCTTACAGGTGTATCCCACAAACAGCCTGGCATGCCAGCCCCCTTCTGTCATTGCCTGAGGTGGAGAGGAAGAAGCTGCCTCAACGCATACTCTCCTCCTGGGACTGGTGACTGCTCAGTGTGAGGCCTGGGAGGAGACAGCTTCCTCCACCTAGTAGGTATCTGGTGACAGCAGGTTGCACACACCTTATCTGAAATGCTTGACAACAGATGTATTTTGGATTTGGAAATTTTTGAATGTTTGCATATAAATGAAGAGACATCTTGGGAGTGTGACTTAGGTTTAAACACAAAATTCATTTGCTTCATAGACAACTTACCCACATAACCTAAAGATCACTTTATGCAATGTTTCTAGTGCGCCTGCATTTTGAATGCAATCCAATTTTCATGTAAGGTTCAATGTGAAATTTCCCACTTGTGACATCATTTGACGTTCAAAATGTTTCAGATTGTGGAACCCTCTAGATTTTAGAATTTTGGGGGAAGCAATTCTCAACCTGTGTATTATTACAATTCCAAAAGGTCCATCATCCTTCCCTACACCAGTCCCCGGTAACAGCTTCAAGAAGTGAGAGCCCCTTCCAGGCTCTACTGGATGAGACATTTACCCTGACTTTCTGCTCTGTGAACTATTTCCTTTACCTCTGAGTCTCAAACACTCCCCTTTCTTCCTTCAAATCCACAACAAACACAGACTTCAGGATGGCATTTAACAAAAACATCTTATTTTATTCAAAAATATTCCTGTTCTTCTTTCCTGTGACACTATTTCAAAACAAAGTAAAAATCACGAAATGGGGAAAGAAGCTTCACTACCAAAACATCCTGCCCAGAGTGAATCACTAATTGCCTACTCCTTTACCTACCTTGTAATGGTAGCACTCAGTCTGAGGGTGTGAAGCGCTTGCTGTTCAGTTCTTTCCATGATTGGCAGATGTTGTGTCTTTAGTTTCAATATACTCAACTTGTGGGATGTAAAACAAAGTAATTGTAAAGGAATGGAAACTTTCACAAATGATTTCATGGAAATGATGGGAGTGACCTTGTGTGGGGCAGGCCCATTTGATGTATAAACCATTAATAGACGTAATGAGAAGATAGCAGAGTTAAGCCACTCTACAACTGAAAAAGAGACAAGCTGCAAAGGTAATAAAAAAGCATTTTAAGGGAGAATAATTTGACTAGTCAGGACCTCAGAAAAATAAGCAAAGTACTAAATAGTTTTAAAAGCAATGTCCACCTTAAAGTCATGTTATTAAGGCATTTGGTAAAAATGAGATGATGATTTTACCTTTATTTCCTATGCTTATAACTGAGATTATTCCCCTATCTCCCAAACAATGCCTGCAGATCCAGTTTTTGCTCTTTCTAAGAGCGAGATCAGGACTGCATTTGTAACCCATACTTAAGCTGAAATAAGATGAATTGATTTGTATAATTCTTACTTTCATTTATCATATATTTTGTCAAACTTGCTTCTTTTACTTTCTCCAAACTATGCCTCCCTTTGCAGGTGCACACTGTGCAAAGGTGGCCTTTTCTCAGGCCATTTTTCTCAGACCAGAATTCATGTGAAATAATGAGGTCTTGCTCTTCTCCACTGAGTCTGCCCAAGACCCTCTGGGTGCATCCCCATCACTACAGCATCTTGGGCTGCTCCCATACACCCATTCGTGGATGCCAACTCTGCCCAGCCACCTTTCCATCAAGGCACACAACCTCCGGATAAACTCAGACTTTTACTATTAATAATTCTTTCAGTATCTGCAACTGGGAACTAAAACAAGAACGAGAATCTAGATCTCCCTCCCCCTGCCCTCTCTGGGTGTCTCTGTCTCACTCTCATATATATCTACATATATATAGATAGATAGATATAGAATGTACATATATTGCATGCATATATATGTGCAAATATATATAGGTATGTAAGTATATGCATACATATGAACAAAATATCCAAAATCAATACTATTTTAGCTACTTAAAAATCTATAGTAAAAATGCTTTCATGTGGTATGTGAAAGTATTATAAAATGCAAATTAAATCAACACAAAGAGAGAGGTTTCCTCAAATTTTGGACTATAAAGACAGTGACCAGAGTGACTCTGGGAATGTAGGAAGTTACCAGAATTAGCTAAAAGAAAATGCTGTAGCAGAGAGATCTTGCTTGCATGACAAACAACTGAAATATCCATCAAATTAAAATCATGTTCAAATGAAATCCTATTTGCATGGGAAACAGCACAGCTTCAGAATGAACAAACATGAGCATTAAGAACAGAAATGATTCTGTGAGCAGAAAGAGCAGCAGAGAAAAATGGGTACTGAATTTAGGGTGAATATGTAGAAGCACAGGACTTTTGAATATAAGAATCTTTGCCTACAATTTTCAACAAATGACATTTAAGATGTATGTTTTCATTGTGCTAATCTCTGTAAAATAAGAACAAATTCTGACCTAGGAGGAAGAGGGAGAGGAAAGCGGGAGGGGAGAGAGATGGAGTGGGCTTCTTCACAAGAAGAGGGCTTTCAGAGGTATTTGGGGTCTGATGGGAAGTAATCAGCCCACTAGTAGCCAGCAGCTAACAGTGTTGGCAGGCTCCAGGAAGCAGGTGCGCTTGGCTGTAGAACAAGCTTCGCCCGCCAGGCCCTGGCATCATCCCAGGCGCATGTGTACCCTGCAGCCGCATGCAGATGGAGATAAAGAGACACAGCCCGATGGGGAGGTGGAAGGCCAGAATCAGCATCGTCAGCAGAGCCTAGAGGACTTGTGCACTCTCAGAGGTCCTCAGACTCTATCCTACTGGGAGGTTTCTGAAGGGAAACCTGGAGGGCATCCATCTCATGCTTTGCTTGGCCGAGTTTTAGGCCATGTGTTTATCATTTTGGAGAGAATCTAAGCTCCAGATTCAGAAAGATGCGACTCCATCTCTGTGACCTTAGTTATCTTCCTGGGTCTCCAGGTCTTCATCTAAGAATGGAGGCAACATAGAATTCTGTGAGTGTTAAATGGCAATTCCTGTGAGCCAGCTTGGTATGCAATATGGCTGAATAACTAGCAGTCCTGTCCCCTTGTCTTGGATATTGGCAGAGCCTATCTTCCTCTTCCTGCCAAGCCAAAATCATGACTTCCAAATCTAGGTCTCATCTTGCTTTCTGAAAAGACTGCTGCTTTTCTTTTCTTCATAATTATAAAGCCACAGTTACTGGAAGGCAACAAGAAGTAAATAGGTATACAGAAAAAGCTCTGTGGGATCGAAGAGTGTGGGAAACTCTCCTGTCTTCTCCACTGAGTACTAGGACAACCAACCTTGGTATCAACTCATTTCTGTATTTCAGTATCTTCAGACAAACAAAATCGCTATGGACTCTGTGTGTGTGTGTGTGTGTGTGTGTGTGTGTGTGTGTGTATGTGTATGTGAAATAAGGAAATCTCTCACTCATGTCTGAAGGATGATGAGTCCCCTTATCTGCGGCTGGTCAGCTTGAGATTCAGGAAAACTAGTGGTATAAGCTCCCTCTTGAAAGTCTGCAGCTTCGAGATCTAGAAAGAGCAAATGCTTCTACTCAAATTCAGTAGGAAAAAAAAGCTTCTGCCCTAGCTCAAGGTAGTCAGCCAAGTGGAATTCTTTCTTAATCTCAGGAAGACCAAGGTTTTTGTGCTACTCGGTCCTTCAAATTATTGGATGAAGCCTCATTGACATCAGGGAGAGGAATCTGCTTTTCTCAGTCATCTGATTTGAACTTTAATCTCAGCCAGAAATGACTCCCACAGATGCACACACAGAGTAGTGTTGGAACAAATATCTGGGCACCTCTGGCTCAGTCAAGAGAGCACATCACACTAATCACTAAATCAGCCATGTAAAGAAAAAGAAGGGGGCAGTAGTGGACCCCAGAAATGTAGAATTTAGTATCCTGGAAAAATGTTCTTATCATCCTTCAGCAAACTGGGTGAAATATCTTCTAAATACCTATATATATGTTTAGAAGGAGGTACAAAGGAAGCTGGACTCTGCCAAATTGTAAAGAAAACTGGACATGGAGGTAAATAAATTATTCATGATGAATTGACTTATCATTGCTTCTTAACTGTACAGCTACTGTGAACTAGACATTTCAGCCAAATTATCTTATTTACTCCTCACAGTGACCCTCGAGTTGAACTTTAAGTTGTGTGACTACATTAGAGGAAGAAGCAGAGATGCAGAGGGCTTAAGGAGCATGTCCAACTCCACTTAATTAGTTACCTGCAGTGCTGGAATTTACCTACTCCTGAAGGTTCTGCTTCTGTGATGTTGTTGCTTATTCCCCGGGTGCACAAGCTGTGTCTGGTCCCCAGGATGGACAATGGTAATGGCAGCCAATCAGTAAAAGTTTATTTAATCACTAACACTAGACACTCAGAAAGTCTTCATTCTCCTGCCTCTGTTTTCAGTAGCTATCTCAAAGAAGCCGGGACAACCCTACCCATCTATACTCTGTTTCTTCATCAACAGAGAAAATCTTCACCTTCAGCCCCATTCACTGATGAAGGTGAGATGCTTCCTCCCTAATAGACTAAATTTTCTCTGTGAGAGAAAAGGATTCTAGAAACCCATAAAACCTCAGAATTTTACAGCTGCAAATCCATTTCCCTCCAAGACATTCCGGACAATACCCATGCTTCATCTCCAGCTCTCCTTTGCACACCACAGACTATGAGGCGCTGGCTTTGATGACAACCGTGGTAACAACTGATGCCAACTAGGCATGATTTTGCATTATTGTCCTCCACTTTGCGTTTATGAATTTGGGCAAAATGATCAAAATTTATAGTGGTTCCCATCCATAAATTTTGTTTGACAATATCTAGCGCAGAGGGCTGCTGTGAAAATTTAGTATGTTAATTCATGCAAAGTACTTAGTGCAGTGCCAGATATATGGGATGTGAGGATAAAGGATGATCTATTGGTTCTTATAATGACTTAAATTCAACTTCTAGGTTCATTCCAAAAGAGAATTTTTGCTTTTCTGGAAGGAAATTCCCATTGTTTTCATGGTTCTAAGTTATACTTCCGCTGCATTAATCTCTGCACTTTGTGTTAGAGTTTCTACCCATGCAGGTTCTGTTTGGGTATTTGAATTGATTCTCTTCCCTTCAGGCCCCTCTTGGCTTCCTATAAATATTGACTCAACAAGCTACCCACACCATATAGTTCTCCCCTCCACACTGCCTGTACTGGCTGCCACCTCAAGATCTGCCTTCTCCATATTTACATAGAGATGGATCGCTCTCTCTTTTACAAAGTTCTCTTCTCTTTGAATTAACAGCCTCATGGTCCCAGTTCACCATTTCCAAAGTGACTCCAATAAATAGAAACCAGAGCATTTGGAAATCGCCTCAGGCCTCAGTGTGCAGGTCTCACTTAGAATCTCTGGCGGCTGCCTGTTTTCTTAACGACCTTCAGCTGCTCAGAGAATGCATAATTCATTCTTCACCCATCTGCACTAATCCTACTTTCCTCAAATAAATATTAACTCAACTTATCTACTAAAACAAGCCCAAATCAAGTCTCTTATCAAATGAACTCCGAGGCAGAACAGAATGCTGAGAATCTGGACAGGAGACAATTATCTTTACAGGATAGGCAGCTCCAAACTTCCTTTGTGCACTGCAGTTCTGCAGGAATACCTTATACACATGCAGCAATGGAGCTGCACAGGACAGAAGATTGGATCTGGGGTTAGAAGAAAAGCCCTGAATGGAAAAACTGAATGCAAATTCTGTCTATATTCTTCACCAATCCTGAACATTAGGAAAGTCCTTCAGAGGCTCACTAGTGGAGTGACAATATCACCACTATCACCAGAACTCTCATCACCGCCCTACCCCACACACAATTTGCAATAAAGGGTCCCTGGATTTGTAATGGATAAGTCAGTGAACGTTGTGTACAGTATTTGAAAAATTATTGCCATCTGGATTGATGGATGGATTACAGAAGAGGATGTCAAACATCTCCAGCTCAATTCACAGGTAAACATTGTTTATTTTATTGCCTTCATAGGTATGGGCCTTCTGACAGTGAAGATATCTCTCACAACCTAATTCTATTTTAGCCTACTCCTGCCCTAGTACTCCAATAGTACACTTGCTTGCTAGCACAGGGAACTGGCACAGCAAATCTAGAAATGTAACTTATATGTCAGATTCAAAGTTTGTTTCAACACGAACAGTCTGGTTATTTCACTTCGTTGACTGAGTTTTGGGAGGACATAGCCCATGAAAATCTCCTTTCTTTGTTAGGCCACCAAGGTCATCTTTGCACCAAGGATATTATCTTAAGCCACTGAACCTAATTCATTATCCAGAAACAGAAAGTAAGGAGAATTCCAAGGTTATACCGATGACACAAAAGGCATAATTCCAGTCCTTCCTGTTAAATTACAACCACACAGATAATGAAAAACGTTCTGCGAGAAACGGGCATGCAGGACTTCCCGCGTTAGGCTCTGTCTCAGTGAATGGCACCGTATGTACAGACAGCAGACCCTCTTACATAAACGAAAGGGGAGGGAGTAGCAAACAAAGCACAACATTAGGAAGGGTGTAAGAAAAACTGCAGATTGACTGTACCTCCATTTTTCCTGCTCAAGGCTGTTCTTTTTCTTTCTTTTTTGTCTTTTTGAGACAGGGTCTCATTATGCAGTTCAGGCTTGTCTTGAACTCACTTTGTAGCCCAGGCTGGCCTCAAACTTGCAAAGATCTTCCTACCTCGGCCTCCTCAGTGCTGGTATTATAGGCATGTGCCAGCACACCCAGCTCAATTGTTCTTAACCCTTGATTTTTCCCTTATTGTCATCCCTTCTAATAAAAACCTCTCTCCCTTCCTTCCCAGGAATGTGATGATGTACTGAGCTAGTGTTTTTGAAGGGACCAGATAGACTAAGTCCTAAAAACATCAGAGACCATTGCCATTTTTAGTGACTGTTGAAAGGTGCAATAAAGGGGATAAGATGCATTCTCCTGACCTCAGCTCTCCATGAGTGCCCAGAGCTGGCTAATGTACTCTCCAGCAAAGAAAAAGTTCTCTAAGAGTTTTGCTAGTGGAGTGATGATACACTAAAAATGCAAATGTTTAGGAAAATGCCTGTGCTATTAAAAGAAAATCAAAACCAAATGGGGCAATTATGGGGAATAAGTTACAAATGCCTTAGAAACTTTCAAGGAAAATCATTTTTTGCCCTCTGCGGGAACCTACCAGTGCGCTCTCAGTAAAGCATCATTAAACCTGCATGGGCCTAATGAGGTAACTCCACATCATCCAGTATTATACAAACAAAAAGGTCTGCTCTGATTTCCCAGGGAGCTCTCCAACCCACTCACCTTCTCCCGGGCTCAGATTAAAGAATTAAGTATTCCAACTTCTTGTGCCAGCCTGCATTCAAATCTGTAATTGGCAGAGTTTGGGACAGAAATGGAAAGAAGTGAGAAATGCTAATGATATATTTTTCTCCTCAACTTGTACTCACTATTCTGTTTTCCATAAAAGGGTATGAACCAGAAATGTATTTCATTGTTTTCAGTATTTGGAGATCAAATTATATAGTAGAAAAAATATGAAAAAAGACTAGGAAGAGAAAGACAAAATTTCATAGGTGTCTATCAGAGTATTGGGTGTTTTCATTAGGAGCTGTTAATTTTTAAACATATTTTGACAGCATACAAATATATTGTTTTTGGGCTGGGGATATAGCTCAGTGGAATAAGCGCTTGCCTAGCAAGCACAGGGTCCTGAGTTCAATCCCCAGTACCGCAAAAACAAAACAAAACAAAACAAAACAAAAAACAAATATACTGTTTTTAAAATACTTTTGAAAACGTTTTAGAAGTAAATAGTCAGAGAATATGTGTGGGTACAAATGGATTTTTAAGTTAATAATTCTGATACATGAAGAAAGTTTACTCTGCAATGAAGAGACAAAAGCCAAGAACTCATGAAGTTTTTATCAAACGGAATTTCCTCAAGTTGGGAAGCTTTCCCAGTGCTACAGGATCCTGCTGCAACTTCGGGAGAATTTTATGTGAGAATTCCTAGATGCCGTGAATTCAGCTACATCCCATGTCTTTCTCCCTCTCCTGCTCCTTTCTCAAGGAATAGGCTGTTCCTTCTCAGTACCTTGTCAGATTGTTAACTCAGCTGGAAGCATCTCTCTCTGCACCCCTGCTTCCGATGCCCTCACTACACAGAAAACTACAGCTGCTTCTTTGCCCAAATGCATGAGTACAAAGACTTGTCCAAATAACGAGGCTGTAAAATGGATCACTTTAAGTTTATCCTCATGATGTGTCTGTAGGCCACTGTTTCCCTGCTAGTTTATATTGCCATAATCCCATAATCTCTGGTGGATCATGAAGCTGGAATGTACCTTTTCTGAACCCTCTAAGGAGAGTTATGGATGAAAAGTCACAAAGATAGAAATTCTTACCTTGAGACAAGTAGATAATATAAAATCCTAATTCAAAGGCTTTAATTTTGTCCAAATGTTTAGATAAAGTGTACCTGGTAGGGAAATAGCATGCTGGATACAGTGGCTCAGAACCAACCAAGCCAGGCTGGTGCATCTAAACCAATCTCCACCAGCTCACACTGACCAGCAAGGGCCAACTTAATACATCACTTCCCAACTCCATTCAATGGCTCTTTGATGGCAGCTTAAATTGGCTGCGTGAAAGAGCCTACAGCATAAGAATCAACTATCACTACAAATCAATGTGTTTTGTATTTTCCCAGAGTCTGTTGTTCAATTTTTATCAGCACAACATGCCTAGAGGCCTGAGAAAAGCCTATCTCTTAAAAAGCCATCTGGCTGGTAAAAATTTTAAAAGCAAGACCTCTTATTTCTGGTACCTCTCAAAGAAGTGCCAACAGGAGAGGAAGATCCATCCTGTGAAGATTTTTTCTTTT
Source organism: Dinomys branickii (assembly GCA_004027595.1). Classification (NCBI taxonomy): domain Eukaryota; kingdom Metazoa; phylum Chordata; class Mammalia; order Rodentia; family Dinomyidae; genus Dinomys; species Dinomys branickii. The sequence goes on from PVLD010004088.1 coordinate 43,862, forward strand.
GTTGCTTTAAAGCACCACAAACCAGAGCTCTGGCCAATTTCTTCCTGCCCTTACTTTGTGCAGTGCAAATCTTCAAAGCAGTTCCATTCCTTTAGCCACATGTCTGCTTACCCTTTATTGTGACATAACTAGACCTGGGCAGTTCTGGAATCATTCTATGAAAATATGTTTTACTTCTCCTTTTCTTCTGTGTTATCCTCCACACCTAACTTCCACCCCTGTCAGTTTTTCTCAGTACAGCTATTCAGACTCTCAGCCTGCATTTCTGACTGACTGCTCTCTTTCCTGGTTGTATTGTTTCTCAAGGAGTCTGAGATGAGCACCTGCTTTTGGGTCCACATGACCCTAGAAAGCTCTTTTAGAGCAGTTAATTTTTTTTTATTTACGAACATGGTATTTCTTATAGTAGAACATAGATGCTTTGAGAGCAAGGATCAGGTCTTATCTAACCATGGATTCTTTTCACATATTTTCATGTGAGAAGTGTCCAGGAGAATGATGACTTTCCTACTGGCCTCCTCACCAGTGTCCTGAATAATCTTCTCCAGGTATGGAGGTGGATTGTTCTTCAGGGGACATTTGACAAGTCTGAAAACAGCTTTTGTTACTTTCACAACTAGAGAAGACACACAAATGGTTTACAAATAATTAGAGACCATGGATAGACCACAATGTACAGATTAACCTCCACAAAAATAGGATTATCTATTTCAAATGCAAATGTACTCTCTTAGAGTGAGTACTTCCATCTCCTATAATAGTTAAAAGGCCAGGATGATAGGAGTAAGTTTCTAGTTCTATCTAAGTGCTGCTTATAGAGGCATTTGCTTCAGAGATATAAAAATTTGCATTTTTCCAAACTCTCATTCAAACTTGCCTAACCACCCAATATTTCACTGTCGTGAGGCTCACCATACCCATCTACTGTCTAACCCTGAGAACAGAAAGGTTACCTATTGGCCTCCCAGTGGATCTTGCTGTTGTGCCTCAGTCCTCACTTAAATTGATAACAGAGGCCTCCGCTCAATTTTTCAGTATGATTCTATGGTTCAGGAAACAAGCCACAGCATCAAGACTGTCTTTATACCTGCCTCAGGAAACTGCATCTTCAACAAATATGTCACATGTATCACAAGGTTCCCTAATTTGGTAGTGACTAATTCAGACAGAGGATGAGTTAGTGACCAGAAGTGCAGAGGCCAAAGGTTGAGAGACATTTATGCTCCTGGTGGCTTGAGAAAATCTGAGTCCTTGCTAAACCTCACCCAGTTTTCTGCTCTATTCAGTGAAGATATGAATAAAATAACTTCCTGGATTTCTGAAACCTAAATGAGCTAGGCTAGCAAAGTGCTTAAGAAAGTGCTCAATATTGAGCAGCCACTGAACAGATCTGACATGTGGTTAGTAATCCAACTTTACATTCTTCATGGTTGGAAAAAAAAAGAGATAGAAGCCAGAAGATTCTTTTTAGGGAATTATGAGATATCATTAAACTAATAACTTACTTTATATGCTCCATTAATGTTTAATATGTTGAATTGAAAAAGACTTATTTGAGTAGAATGTACAATCGTCTCATTGTTTTAAACTTAGCAACAATCAGAAGAAGATAGTGTTTAAAAATAATAATCCATGGGATTTAAAGCCATAAGGAAATGAAAAATGAGAAAGTAATTCAGAGAACACAAGAGATATTTCTGGGAAGCAAATTTTGGATATCACCTCTTTCTACATTAGCTGCGTCTCAGTAGTCTAAATCATCTTGCTAATCTGATGATTCCCCACAGAATCATGGTATTATCATTTCAAATTTTTGAAAACTTAGGAAATTGAGCTATAGAAAAATTGAGTGAGTTGCTCAAGGTCACATGGAAGTCAAACCCAGAATGGAACTGATGTCTGCTGGTTTCCTTTTCATCAGTGACCCTTCCCAATACACCTTATTTAAAGCAATCTGGTCAGCAGCGGCTAACGGCTTTGATATTGTTGAATCATTCCCATATTTTCAGAGTAGTACTCTTGGCAAACTGGCTTATTTTCATGAGTGAAAATACTTCTGCAAGTAGAATCTCTAGATAATGTTTATTGTCACCATAAAAGAATAGAAAGTCTAAAAGCAGTGAATGAATTTTAACCTAAAAGTGTGAGTTAAGGGACTAGAACTGAAATGAAAAGTTTTATAACTGTATCATGAATCTTGAGACATATAAAGGTTGAATGGAAAATGTTGAGTATCAAGGTAAAGATTTTACAAACTTTTGAAAACCTGGGTTTAGAATAAGAGCAGGCTGATGTCTATGAGCATGAACTTCTGCCAGGGAAAGCAATCCACCATGGCACACTGCCCTGACCTCACAGTCCTGGGCATTGGCTTATATCTCATGCTACAGCCAACTCATTTCCTCCAGCCCAATCGATGGCTTTCTAATGGCTGAGCATCCTGCTCTGAATCACTTGCAAACCACTAAGATACACTTTCACTGTTTACTTTCTGACTTCGGACACAAAAGAGCAAGGTCAGTTGATTTTTTCAATGGTTACTCTTAAAATAAAAACTTTCACTGCAGTCTTTTGAACTTTGGAAAACGAATATTCAATAACATCACCATTTTAGCAAATTAGGTTGCTCAAGATTTCATAGTGTTTCCATAACCTTATTAACAACCTCTATATTTATATCTACCTGTAGCAAATGTATACATATGTATACTTATTAGTAAGTATATGCTTGTACATTCTGTCAAATACTGTGCTTTGGGCTACATATGCACTTACTAAACATTGAAAAATAGAAACAAGATAAAAGGATAACTGGTTTCTTTGTAATTTGGATCTTACTTTTCATGACCGCTAGAATGCTTATCTGGTAACTGAAAAGGTATGTATTGACCATGTGATGGCAAAGAGAAAGCTTTTACTAGAAGGAAAGACACCTGTCCAGGGCTTGTGTAAGACAAGATTGAACTGGTTTGTAAGTTAGGCAGGGAAATATATTCTTAGTATTATAGAAAACGATGATAAAATGAATGGAGGAAAAGCAAATCATAATATGCAATTTTGGGGGCAAAATTGTGCTTAATAAAGCAGCTGTTACATTCTACCTGGCAGTCAGTGCTCTCAAAACCTGGTGTACTCTCATCACTATCACCACCACCACCCACACCACCACCACCCTCATTACCACGAATCACTATCACCACCACCACCCACTCACCACCACTGCTATCGCTGTTGTGATCAAGGCTTACAAGGGAATAGATTTAATAGAGGACACATAATTTATAGAATTATCTTATAATATTCACCCCAAAAAGTCAAGTGCAGAAGAGTGCAGGAGATCTATTCACACACTACATACCCAAATAACCAAGCTGAGGGCCGGGATCGCACACCAATGTCCTTCATGAGTACAGTGGAAGACCTAGAACACCTAGCAATGTACTCTATGAATCTATCAGGAAGCCAAGAGCCCATGACAGTGTCTCATCCCAAGTCTTCATCAAAGATCTGCAATGGAAAGGCCCAAACATCAGCAGTGGAAGCTGGAAAGTCTTCACCAGTGAGATGAAATACCTGTGCCAGCACGCTGAGGGATCTGCACTGGAGCCAGGAAATGACACTCAGGGTAAAGACCAGGGCTCTCCTGAAAAGAACTTCAGCATCCCCCGGCAAGAGTGAGGACTTGAGCACCTCAAATCATGAAAACAGCTGAGTTCATATAAGGAAAACAAGCATGATGAGCTTCTCCAGGGGAAGTGCACCGTCTTCTTGTCCAGTTCTCCTTTTAGGCTGTTGGTAGAAAACCTTAGGTGGGTCATCCACACGCAGAACCACACTGATTTGGCTCAGTTGGGTGTTACAAGCTGACCGTCAATGAATCCACCAACATCACCACCACCATCACCACCGCAGTCATCATCACCATCGTAATCACAGCCAACTGCTCACCACAAGTCAAAGAGAGCCACATATGAAGAAATCAGGAATGTAGAGCATAAAATTATTAGTTTTTATTATCAGGATCCCCATAGTCTTTTGGTGTCTGTCTGAGATCACTTTTGTATCAACATTAGATTGCTTAATTTCATAGAATTCAAAAATATCATGAAGTATGTGGCAGAGAACCAATACTTAAACATGCCCCATTCAGATTTGCTTAGTCATCCTATACCTTGTTTGAACCGGATCAATCAACAGATACAGGCACAAGCACTCAGTGGACTTTGTTGACCAACTCTGTGCAAGGAAGTGGAAAAGTATACAGTGAGACCAGTTTGTCTCTCCCTTTAAAGCTATGTTATGTTCCATCTAAGTCCTCTTTTAACGGGAAAATTCTATTTTCAGATGCTATCATTTTTGGAGAAGCAACTAAAATAATCAGGTTCTTTTCTGAACTTGAAATTTTGTTTCAGATGTTAGTTGCTGGTTGCTAAGGAACCATTATAGGCCAATTATCATTCAAACTGTCTCTGAAATTAGGTCTCTGATGGAGAAGAATTGTTCTCTCTTTTTTTAAGGTGGATGCTTGGATAAACTTTCTTTTTAGTTAGAAAAGCCTATTGATGCTCAGGTAACTTTTTCATTTCTCTTTACAGCTTAAGAAAATAGTGATGGCAAGAATATTTTAAGCAAGGGAGGAAGGAAGGGAGAAAGGAAGGAAGGAAGGAATGAACAAACAAACAAAGGAATGAAGGAAAGAAATAAGAAAGAAAGAAAAAGATGAGAGAGAGAGAGTGAGAGGGAGAGAGGAAAAGAGGTGTTTTTGAGTTTCTGCCAAGTTATAGTGTGTTACTATACTGTGTTACTTTTTACTCCATTTACTACACAGTATTCCAGTGAAGGCATACACTACCTGTTTTTGTTCCAAACTGCTTGGTGAGCATTTACTTTGTTTTTGGCGCTATGAGTAAAACTGTTGTGAGTGTTCTACATATCCATATGTCTCTTTATGGGCATTTCACTTCAATTTTGAGATGGTTAGTCATAGATTTGATCCAATAACTTCCCTTTTTCCAGTACTGGGGCTTGAACCTAGGCCCTTCACAATGGGCTACCTGTTTAGTCCTTCTTTCACTTTCATTGTGAAAAAAAATCTCTCTGTAAGGCACCTAGTTGCCCAGGCTGGGCTGACACTTGCGGTCTTCCTGTCTCAGCATCCTCAAGTGCTTTGATGACAAATACAGTGGCTCTTTTCCAGAAGGAGCTTAAGTGGTTAGTATCCCATTAAACTCCTTGTGATTTGATGAGGTCAGAATTCAAAAATACCCTTAGCACCCCGACCCTACCAAACATCATCACTTAGTCTAGCCCACCTTCAAGATGCTCACAACACTCGTTAGTCAGAGAAACTGGGCAAAATCACCTAACACAAAGCCTTTTGTATAACAAAGCGTTGGATATTTCATAGGACTTATGGAACACTGTGGCCACTTAGTACACTATAAGGGATCTACGCTTTCCCCTCTTGACCGTGTAGCTGACCAGGAGCAACAGCACCCAGGTAATACCAAGCACTGAGAGATAGTACTGGGCCACACATTAGAACCCGATCTAAAGCTCTGTGCAAGGTTTCAGCAGAATGCATATCAATTCATGTCACCCTGAAGTAGAAAAACCATAGTCAAATAGTTGTCCACAGGAGACTTCCACGCAATAAAGTCAGGACTCCTTTTTCCCTATTCCTTTTGGGCCTGGGGATATAGCTCAGTGGAATAAGCACCTGCCTAGCAAGCGCAGGGTCCTGAGTTTGATCCCCAGTACCACCAAAAAAAAAAAAAAAACATATCCTATTCCTTTTTTGAATAATGAGCATCTCTTTAACATCTCACTCCTTCATATCTGATAAGGGGACAAGGAGCAAAGCCACTGATTAGATGAAAAGCAGATGGAAATTTCCATCCTTATTTCAGAACTGCATGTGATCACTCCACTGGCACCTGGGGAGCGGCTCTGAATCCATAGATTACCAGCTTGGGTATGTTTTCCAGTTATCATGAAAAAGAATCCAGATTTCAACAGGCTACCTTCCCCAAGGATTCTGCACACTTCCCAAATTTTGTGAGCTATAGGAAGGGATGTGTTCAGAAGGGTTCATTTAAATTTTACCCCAGAGGAGCTTTGAGATTATTGTGGAGGAAGAGATACTGAGATGCTTGTTATAATCCATAGTTAGATTTTTCCTAAATTCATAAGAACTTTGCTATGGAGGAGAATATTATCATGTAGGGTGGTGGTTGGTCTGCCCAGAGGATCACTACAGTATATGTTTGGGGCCATGGGGTATGAGTATGTTGTGAGCAATTCAACCCCAACTGGCCCACATTACATCTAAAACTAACAAACATTTCTTTTGCCTGTAGAAGTGCCATGTCTCTAACTCATATAGTCCAAAAAGTAGTTTCTTTTTCTGAGCTGAGCTATGTGCAGAGGGTGCCATTAACAATCTTCATTGTATTATTTTCTCCTGGGAATTATTTAGTCATCATTTTGGTCACAGTTGTATTCCACCTGCTAGGCTTTCTTAAGCAAGTAAGGGTGCTGCTGTGTTTTGAACACGTCCCCCCAAATACAGGTTGAATTTTAATTCCTCTTGTGAAATATCAAGGGGTAGGATTAGGTAGAATGATTAAGAGGTGATTCAGTCACAAGGTCCCTGCATAGTGGAATGACTGAAACAATTGCTATGCCCATTTTACTGATAATGAAATCAAAACAGATTAAGTTACCACGTTGCATTATAAAGTGTGTTGCTTCAAGCATTACCACCTGCCCTCATAGCCTGTGTGAAAGCAGCACATTTTCTCTTCTCTGATAGAAATCACTGAGCTCATTCTAAACTTTTGCCAAAAGACAAATGAACACTCATAAGACCAGAAGATGAGTCCCTCTAAATTCCCCTAAATAAGCATAGCTTGTCACATAGATGAGAGTCAGTATATGTAAATGGGAACCAGGATATCTTCTGAGAGGGAAGGGACTGGAATTCTTCCCCTTTTCTTGGGAAGGGCCAGTGTTTAAGAAAGATCCCTGACTGAACTGAAGCCTTTAGAACAAAAGATGACCAGCACCAAGGTCATAGGCTGGGAAATCAGCATGACAAAGGAAGCAGAATGGACAGGGTATCTGCAAACATCAAGTACAAAGCAAACAATATCCATGTGAAATATAATGCAAATCACATTTGCAGTTTTGAATTGTTTTAGTAGTTGCATTTTTAAAAGTTAAAAGAAAAAAAGTGAAATTGATTATATTTTACCTAACCTACTATACGTAAAATATCATCTAAGCCAATAATATAAAAACTCTTAATGAGATATTCTGTATTCTTCTTGAATAGCACATCACTAAAATCCAGGGGATGCTTTGTATTCATGGTGTGTCTTAATTTGGAGAAAGATTTCAAAGGCTTCAGGCATTGAGTGGCTCCCTGTGGGACATTGCAATGTTCATGGGAGGAAAACTGTCCTCTTACTAGCTACTCTCACAAGGTCGCTGGGCTTCAGAGCCATGGCAGGCACATGATGAGCATAAACCAGGGAGCTGTAACTGTGAATTGGTGCAATGTTGTGGGTGATACAACAGGCACATACAGGGCAGTGAGGGTGTCACCAGGGACCAACAAAACAAGAACCATAGCCACACAGTAATGGCCACAAGAAGACTGCTCACTTCCTGTTTCTGTCTCCCTGTTGTATGGGAACAGGCTTAATCTGAGAATTCCTGAACAGTTGGAGCAGGCAGGAGGACACAGGAGAAAATTTCATCTTGCAGCAAATTGAAGCAAATGAAACATAAGCTAAGAGTCTGGAAAATAAAAGAAATATAATATTCTTTGTTCTGGAAGCCTGTAAAGTAGGTCATGGTAGTCACAATTATTTTGTTGTAAATCAGCCTTTGCTTCTTAATGTACTAAGAACACTTTTAGGGAAAGAATTAGGATTTATTCTTTATAACAGCCCCAGAAACTCACACAGCACCTCCATTGGGGGGGTAGTTCAGCCTTATTATGGTTTAGATCTAAAATGGCCCTCAGAAGTCTCACATACTTCAAAAGTGATTGGATCGTGGGAGCACCGTACCCATCGGTGGATTGAACCATCCCATAAGTTCGCTAGCCCAGAGTGCCTGCTACAGGGCAGCAAGGGGCCCGGCTGCAGGTGGTCACTGAAGGAGTGACTTAGGAAGGTTCATTTCTGTCTTTGGATCTGCTTCTCTCCCTCTTTGTCTCTCTGTCTCTGTCTCTCTCTGTCTCTCTGTCTGTCTTTCTGCTTCCTGAGTGAACAGTTTTCCTTCCCAGACCTGTGCTGCATGCCATTTCTTTCCTCTACGAGCTCAATGTGAATTGAAACCATGAACCAAAATAAGCCTCTCATCGTTATGTTGCAGGTACCAGAATTTTTGCCTAAAGGACAGGAAAATGATTAAGACAAGCCTCATCCTATCACCTAGGAGAGGATGTAACATACAGTCATGTGCATTAAAAATTGCCAGATGGTTAGTCAGAGGCACCTGTTCTTCCTCACTGTCCAGTGGCAGTAACTTTGAGAAATGGATACAACCAGTGGGTTCCCTCAGCTCACATCTCCAGTAAGTCACTGTGCAGATGTGTGTTTTATTATCTTTAGTGGAAACAAAAACTGATAGGAATGAAGAATGTTCCATGTACCTAGTGTTTTAGACCATATAGACCATACTCATATGCAAATTTCATTTAAAGGTTCATACTTTACAGATTCAGACAGGGTTGAACACTTGCTCAAGTCAAATAACTAACAAGTCATTCACTTGCAAATTGAACCTAAAATGCTTGATTTCAAATCCAACTCATTTTCAGTGTGCCTTCCCTGTATTATGGATGCTGCTAAACATTTTGCTGACAATCAAATGCTGTAGACAAATACATAGTATTTCTATCATATCATTATCGAGCAGGCTCAGTACCCTGACTAAGAAAATATCATCATTATTTGAAACTGCTTTTGATCTATTCTTAATATAATAAATGCAGCTATACAGCTATTGACCCATCAGAAAACCCAGAATGGCTCTAAATAAAGATTTTCATTTTCCAAGTTGCATTATGATAGTTTGTCTTCCAGAATAAAATGACTTCTTTGGAAGCAGAGGAAAATTGATTTCTTAAATCTGACCCAGACTTTGGATTGGTGTTCTTTATGGCATGAGTCTAACTGAATGTTTTCTTAGTGGGGTCTCCTGTTACCAGAGCAAGGAGATTTCACACAATTTATTCATCAAAGCAATAGGGAAAAGTAGGCCAGACCACACAGCTGTCTTAGAAAATAATGTAAACACTTTCTTGTTCAGTAAACAATTGAAGGGAGAAAATAATTTCCTCCCAAGACAACAGAAAGTGGGAAAAGACAATTATTTGCTCTTGCCAAATTCAATCTGAATTATTTATTATCTGCTGCAGATCAAGATATGCTAATAGTACTGTAATGAGCAACAAAATTCTGACAATTTTTCAAGAGATAATTCATAAATATCAATAATTATCAGATGTTAGCCATTGTGCAAGGGTTAGGTTATGGACAGTTGTGACCATCATCTTACTGTTGTATGTTCTGCATTGTGCAAGGAACAAAATTTAACTCTTTTCAAAAAGCTGTTAAGCTCAAGTCCACTAAGGAAGATTAGTGGACTTGAGTCCCAAAGACCCATCTTCACTTTCAAGTTGCCTCACCTTGTGCAAATCACAGAAACATGGTCAAGCACACATGACGAGGACTAAGTGAGAATTAGAAGCGGAATGTGTCAGTACCATCCCCGGACTATAGCAGAAACACACTACAGATAACTGATATCTAGTGGGAATATGTATTTGTAAACATGATTTTTATATAAATATGACTGAGAAATAGATGTTTAAGTCCTGAAGTCTGTTCTTACAGCTGCACCAACATTGACCTTGAGGTGATTTAATGTAATGTATAACTCATTTATTTCTTCCATTCTCATAGTTATTAAAAAATTTATTTACTGTCTTCTGTCTGCAAGTCACTGTACCAGACCCTAAAGACACGGCACCAGATAACAAGTAGTGATGATACACCTATTTCCCATATTCAATAATCTATATGGAACTACTAGAGGTCAGAGACTGGTAAATATTATGCAGAAAAAAATACTTTACTTTCTATAGCGTAGTGTTGTTTTTAACCTTCTTTATGAGCAGAAAAGGACTTTCTTATTTAAAATACCCCTCCCCAGCACTCTAACTAGCAGTCCCAGAATACTAGGTTGAGATAGAGACCTGGGGCTGGGGATATAGCTCAGTGGAATAAGCGCTTGCCTAGCAAGCGCAGGGTCCTGAGTTCGGTCCCCAGTACCGCAAAAAAAAAAAAAAAAAGAGAGAGAGATAGAGACCTGTAGCATCCCACAGAAATTTCTTTTGATGAGCCATGTGACCAGATTAGTAGAGGGTGCTCCTGGTTATGTCCGGCTGGGACATGAGGCTACGGATTTGGATGCTATGTGTGGCCTCACATCTGTTTCTGTCTGGCATTGGTCCCCTGCTATGCTTCTCTTGGCAACCAGGAACTAAGCAGCTTTGCTCTGCCCTGCTGCTGCAACACCTTGGTATATGGCCACTGTGTACTAAATGTTCTGAAACTTTCAGCTAAATTGTGCCTTTCCTTCTTTAAATTATGGGTACCAGTTATTGTGTATGTGGGACAGATACCTGAGTCACGCAACCCCTGTAGGTAAGCTGTTATTTTATTTGGCGTATGAAGACGCAAGGGGTCATCGCATTCTAGACACAAGAGCTCCACACATGCACAGTATTATTATCTGAACAAAGGCAGAACGAAAGTCTAATATCCTACTTCTATTAATAATAAATACCCTGCAGCAGAAAGCACATGACTCAAGACACAGCCATTAAGACAAACCCCAAGCAAGGATGAATTTTAACAAATGAGGTTAGGAGAATTGAGTAGCCATTTGGAAAAAGAGGAAATTAAATTCATATCTCATATCATACCCAAGAATAAACATCAAATGGACTAGGAATTTAAATATAAAAAGTAGATCCATGTAAGTACCATATGAGTTAAATTTCTTTTTAAAATTCACAGTAGGGAAATACTTCCTAACTATGACTCCAAATACAGAGGCAATAAAGAAAATTATATAATTGTGACTACAGAAAACATTTTCAAAAAAGCATAACTCAGAACACTATATAAAATCTGAAAACTCAACCATAACACATGAAGAAACTGTTTGTAACATGAAACAGATATAACAGTTTAAGGTTCTATATAAAGAATTATTGCTCAAAATGTATTACATACATTAAATGTGAAAGTAGAGTCAGAAAAGGTGGCTGAAGGAATTCTGAAAGTGATCAAAATATTTTATGTGTATCTATGAATCTGCCAAAATGAAACACATTAATATATGTAACCAAAATGCACTAAAATTGTAGAAAAATATTTCTTAAAAATTGAGGAACAAAAGACAAAAAACAATTCAAAAATATACAAATGGTCCTCAGATACATATGAACTTCCAATCTAACTTTCAAACAAATTATTGGCCAATGTTTGGTGCACACAATGACTACATTTATGTTGCAGAGTTGGTCATGGACCAAGCATAGCTTAATTCTCCTTACTTCCCCCTCTCCTCCCTCCCAACTTCATCACTTTGTCCGCTTCCCATTTGGAAAAGATATTACTAAAGAAATGACTGTTTCGACAACAGTATGGAACAATTTACCATCTCTCTGACTGACAAAACATTTAAAAGTAGGGCAACAAATAAGGCTGGAACAAGCCGAGGATATAGCTTAGAAGCACAGTGCCCGCTTAGCAAGCACAAGATTGTGAGTTTGATTCCTGATACCAAAAAAAAAAAAAAAAAAAATTAAAATTAAAAAAAAAAATGCTGGAACACCGAACATTCTCGTGCAAGACAATCAGTCTAAATGCAAACTTCCCCAGATTTAACTCAGAATGGGTCACAGAGCTAAATGCAAAGTTATGAAACTCCAACATCTATATGGCCATGAGTACGGAAGTATATCCTTAGATACACTACCAAAGATACACTCCATGAAAGAATAAAAAGTTAAACTGGAATCTCCTTAAATTATAACCTGCACTCTGCAAAAGACAGTCACGAGAATCAGAAGAAAAGGCATGGTCCAGAAATATTTTCAAAGGATACAGGGCATGTGATAAAGCACTGCTATCTAAGTATGTATAGAGGGAACTCTTTCAACCTGACAACTTTAGAAAATGGACATCCTGATTTAAAAACGGACCAATGACTTTGAAAGAGACCTCATCCAACATATACAGATGGCAAATAAGCCTAAGAAAAAGATTGTTTGTCATTAGGAAAATTGCAAATTAAAAGAGAAATACACTACACACCTCCTATAAGGGACCAAATATGAAGCTCAGAAAATGCCAAGCATTAATGAAAATGTGGAGCAAGAACTTCCATTCATTGCTGATGGGAATACAAGATGGTTCCTTTACTTTCCGGGACAGATGAACAGTTTCTTATAAAAAGAAACACACTCTTGGTATGCAATCCAGGAAACATCCACCCTTGTGTGTACTGAGGACTGACAACTGGTATTCTGATATCCACACAGAAACCTGCACAGAGATATTTACAACAGCTTTCTTCATGATTGCCAAAAATTGGAAGTAATCAAGATGCCCTTCAGAAGGCAAATGGGTGAATATACTTTAGTACATACAGACTAATACCATTAGTGCAATATCATTCAATGCTAAAAAGAAACGAGCAGCTAAGACATGGAGTTAGAAGAAACTTAAACACATATTTATAAATGAAAGAAGGAATCTTACCAGGCTACCATCTGTGTGGTTCCGTTTTCTAGAATATGGCATTATAGAAAATGAAAACTATGGAGACATAAAAAGGTCAGTGATTGTCAGAAGTTATGGGGGTGGGTGATGGGAGTGCAAACAAGCAGAGGCCAGAGGACTTCCGTGGTAGTTAAATTATTCTGTACAATCCTATAATGTGTAATGCACTATTCTGTACAATGTTGGATACATGTCATCACACATTTGTTAAAACCCACCCAATGCACAATGCTGAGTGTGTCCGTGATACTACAGATATAAGTCCTGAAAATTCCACCAAAAGACTTTTAGATTCAATAGCCAGATTCAGTAGCATAGTTGGATACAAAGTCAACTCTCAAACATCAATGGCCCTCCTCTACACAAATGACAAACTCCCTCAGAAAGAAATTACAGAAAGGACCTTTTCACAATACCCTCCACAAAATGAAGTACCAGGAATCAGTTAATGAAGGAAGTAAAAGACCTCTACGTTGAAAATGACAATATTTCAAAAATGGAAAAATATTCCTTATACTTGGGCAGGAAGAACAAATATAGTGAAAGTGGTCATACTTCCAAAATTGTTATACATATTTAATGTAATCCTGATCAAATATCCAACAGCATATCTCACAGAAATAGAGAAAAGTATCCTGAAATTCATTTGGAATTCAGAAGAGACTTGAATAGTAAAATAATTCTTAGTCAACAAAAGCAAGACCGAAGTATCATAATCCCAGACTTGAAATGACGTTACAAAGCTACTGTGACAAAAATACAGTATGATACTGCCAAAAAAAAAAAAAAAATAGACCCGAGGACCAATAGAACAGATTAAGAGATGCAAAAACAACTCCAGACATACTTACCCACCTTATCTTTGACAAAGGAGCCAAACACATTTACTGGAGGAATGATAGCCTCTTTAATAAATAGCATTGGAAAAACTGGATTTCCACATACTGAAGATCAAAATTAAATGCATATCTTTCACCATGTACTAAAGTTGAAATGGATGAAAAGTCTAAATATTAAAACAGAAACATTAAATCTGCCACTAGAAAAAATAGGTAGAACTCTTGAAGACATCGGTGTAGACAAAAATTCTATGAAAAAAAATCCCAATTGCATAGGAGCTATCTAAAAGAATCAACAAATAGGATCTCATATTATTAAAAAGCTTTAGTATAGAAAGAGAAACCAACAGAGTGGAGACAGAACCCACAGTATAGGGAAAATTTTGCTAGCTATTTGCAGAAAAAGAGTACTATCTAGAGTACATGCAGAACTAAAATATCAGACCCCCCAATTGAAGGACCAATCTAAAAATGGGCATCAATCAGATTAACACACACTTCTCAGATGAAAAAGTATAAGCAACAAATAAATATATGAAAACCATGTTTAACATTGCTGGTCATTTGAGAGATGCAAACTAAAAAACACTAAGATTCCCTCTCTTCCCAGAAAGAATGGTTACTATCAAGAAATCAACCAATAACAAATGTTGGTGTGGCTGTGGGGAAATTGGTGGGAGTGTACACTGATGTAACCATTGTGGAAATCAGTGTGGAGATTCCTCAAAAAACTAGGACTAGAGGTTTCATTTGACCCATGTATTCCCCTTCTTGATCTTCTCAAAAGAAGGAAAATCATCATACCATAGTGACATATGCACAGCTATGTTTATAGCAGCACAATTTTTAGTAGTCAAATCTTGGAAACTTCCCAACTTCTCATCAACTGGTGAATGGATAAAGAAGATGTGGTTTTATTACCCAACATAGTAGTACTCTGCCATAAAGAAGGATGGGCTTGATAAATTTCTAGGTAAAGAGATGCACCTTGAGACTATATGCTTAAGTGAAATAAACCAAACACAAATGTGTAAATACCACATTGTTTCTCTGGTGTGAGGAACCAAAAGTGTAAATAAGGACCAAAAGTTATGACAGGTGCTGTGAAATCAGAAGAAAATGTTCATATGTGAAGGAAATGAGCAAGGGGGAAAGGAAACAAGGAAAAAGTTTAAAAACTGAGAAAAGGGTAAAAAAACAGAAACAATGCTTTTGTAAATGGGGAGGGGAGGAGAGGCTGAGGAAGGGAGGGTAGAGGAATGGGAAAAAAGAAACAAGTTCTATCATGTACAAATTCTCTATGGTGTTGTTGTTATGTGTATGTAAAATGTACCAGTAAAATATGATTGCAAAAGAAATGGACCCTAATGCAAACTGAATCTGAGAAAATAATGATGTCTCCATCAGTTCACTGTAAATAATGTGCTCCTTTGTCCTTTCAAATTCAGCTTTGCTATCAAACCAAAACTGCTCTAAAACTACAGTCTATTATTTAAAAGTAGGGCAACATATTCCGTTAGCAACACTGTAAGGGATCAAGCAGACTTCAGATATTCCCGGTGTACATACAAGGGGCACAGCCCTTCTGGAGGATATGACACAACAAAACTGCCTACTCACTTATCCTCTGACACCATCATTCTACCCTAGGAATTGACATTATGAAAATACACATGAGCACAAGGTGATTCATGGAGGCATTGCTCATTATTACAAAATATTATAAATATCCTAAATATCCTTACATGGGTCTTAGGGTAGTGTATACAAAACAATAATATATGCTTATAACAAAAAATTTAACAAGACCTCTTGAGTGTGGACTAATTGTCAGGATAACTGCTGTGGGGACAAAAGAAAATACAAAGTTGTATCTACAATAAGTTCCTCTTCATATAGAAGGAGGATGTAAGAAAATACACAAACATCTAACTTAAGAAAAATATATGCAGGAGAGACTCAAAACCTAAAGATATTGGTCACATGCAGATTGGTAGAAAAAGGACAGAGAAAGCTGGTATAGGAACAGGCAGTAGAACTAAGGGAAGAAGAATGCTTTCTTGAGTATAATTTTTGTGTAATGTTTACTCTTAGAATCATACGACTATTTCATAAAGTCTCAAATTAAACAATTACCACCCAGCAAAAATCCAAGGGCATAGAAATGGCACCAAATGAATTTAATTGCATGACAACAAATGTCAAAATGACACTGAAGGTGTTGGAGAAGAAAATAGCTAACTGAAGGAACTTGAAAAAACTTATTTTTACTAAACAAATTTGTTACTTAAAGCAAAAGATAGTAAGCATTGCACAAGTGCTGTAACGTAGTTAGTAAATCTGCTTTTATGTGGGTATGAGTAATAGTAAAAATAGTACTGATATCATTTTACATGTATAATGGGATCATATAAGGGTTATATATTGCAATGATTAAATATATTATATGTGATGAGTACCAGATTCCTTGCAACTGTTGACTGTATGAAGGGTACAGGGCATTTCTCACTACTCTCTATTCAGTTTCTCATGAATTTATAATATTTTTTTGTTTTTAAGAATATAAAATGGTAAAGGGAGAGAGTTTCTGTAAAGACTAGATTGAGGTGTTCGTTATAACAAACATGGGGAATTCTAAGTGTACAGAAAAAATTTATAACAAACTACTGTACAGGACAGCTGAAGCTGGAAAGCTGGAAATTGACCACGTGTGAGGGTGGGGCAAGGCCAGCCCTCCTAAAGAACAAAGAGATCCCAAGGCAAACCACGTGAACAAGCTGCTCCAGTCCAGAGAATATCAAGCCCCAAGACAACCCAAACAATGGGTTGATAGGCAAAGGGGTGTCACCAACCTGCCAAATGTATAAATAAATGTGCTACAGTGGTTGAGCAGTTCCTTTCCTCCCACCCAGAAAGAGGGCTGCATGTGACCTCAGCTGTCCATCTCTTACCTTCATTTCTCCATTCTCTCAGCACCCTTGCTCCCAGGAATTTTGAGAGCTGCACTGGATGCAGCAAACTATTCTTACTTTTGTGAGATGCACAAGCATATTAAAAATTTACAGACTGCTTCTACAGTTTAAACCACTATGAGTAAGTCAAGGTCTATGAATTTGGGGCCCAAGTTCCCCATTGACTCCCTGGTAGGACCAGGACTAGGGCTAAAGATTCAGGAACTTTGTGCCCAGGCCTACGATCTCTTCTAACAGGTGGGATTCTGATACTTTTCTCCACCCCGGTCATGTTTCTAAAGGAAATCTAAATTTTCGGTTGCAAACCAGGCAACTTCAATTATTCAACTACCTGTTTATTTAACTACAGCATAATTGTTGATTTTTATGTTTTTCTATTGAGGCACATTATCTGCCTTTAAGGCAAATCATGGTGACAATGCAGAAACCCCAAGATGTTCGAAGACTTTAAAATATTATCAATATATTCTTATTTACATAGGACTATTATATTTTATAAACCTCAAATGCTAAAATAATTTTAAGAAAACATTTCCGAAATTAAGTACAAGTGTAAATTGATATCTTTTCACTGAGTTTCTTCAGGTTAAAAATATGTGTTATTTCTTAAATGCAGAAACAAAGGACCTTTGTCATAAAAACTTTCTAGCAGCTTGTATACCCTAGTTTTCTTTATACACTGAGATGATTACCAACATAGGATATGTGTCTGATGTAAAATTGTCATCTTAAAAACAACTATGTATAATTTGTATAGAAATTTTTTTTTAAATTAAAGTATGTAAAGATTTTCTAAAAATTTTCTCACATTTAGGTTCCATTTATCAATATATACATTCAGTCAATATCTCCTTGCTCCTAGCTGTGTTCCCAGAAAACTGCATTTGTCTATTTGACAGACCTGGGTACTATGGTTCAGGAAGCTCAGAGAACTGCAAACTGTGATAACATGGACATGAGGACAGAGACTTTTAAAGAATGGCAGGAAGTTTCTGTCTTGAGCAAGTACATCCTCCATTCTCATTACATTAAATAATAATGATGAATGCATGAATGAATGAGTGAATGAGTGACCAAATGGTACATCCTCCATTCTCATTACTAAATAATAAATATGAATGATTGGTATGTCCTCCATTCTCATTACATTAAATAACAAATATGAGTGAATGAATGATACATCCTCCATCTTATAACATTAAATAATAAAATATGATTGAATAAATGAATGAGCATTTTCATTCTACAGCTTTTGCTTGCTCATGCATAGGTAAGTTTTGTCTTCTCCTTTAGATAATAAATGGGTTGTTCCTTTAGTTCTTGGAGGAGGCCTTGTTTGAGGCATAAAGCATAGAAAATTAGAAAGAAAGAATAAGATTGCTGCCTGCCCTGGCCAAGTTGAACAGAGATAGAGCAGGACACAGTTTTCATCTTATTTCTAATGACTGTATGACCCTACATGAATCACCGGTACCTTGAAAGTCTTGTCTGTAAATGTAAATGATGATCATGCCTCATTGTATGGTGGTGAGAAATAAAACAGCATGTTGAATGCAAATTAAAGGAGAGTTGGCACTGGGTTAACATATGTCCTTCACAGGACCCTTGGAAACACTGGCTTTGCTTTTCGTAATCTTCCAAAGCAGAACAGGAACAAATCCATTAATTATAGGAGTCACGAGAGGAAGAAGCTGAGGAATGGGATGGAGGGGATCCAGGGCAGTGAACATAATCATGTTTTTGAACAGTGCCACAGATGTCATGATTGCCTTTTGGTGCCATACTCTGAAGGTCTTTAAAAGTCAAAATGAACTTAACCAAATGGGATTTTGTCTCAACAAACAGATGATTCTATGGGTTTTTGAGATCATTTTAGCCCTTGGGCTTGATAGTAGAAACATCTTTAAACTAGTCACCTCGTTTTTATTGTTTTCAGTGCTTTCTTCTGTGAACATAGTGAAACTGATTGCTTACCTTCCTTTGCCTTCTTTTGCCTCTCAGTGGGGCTTATTTATAGAATACCCACATGACAGACAGAGATACCTTCAGACCAGGAGGGACATGACCATCTGTTCCTCTGATAAAATGCTTCCACTGATTTCTCCAGGATTCTGGTACTTAACAAAATGTTGCTGTAGTCTCATCCAATCTGTGTATTTATAGGAGGGAGAATGTGTGTACGCTACATATTTGGACTTGTTTCTTTCAGCGGGAGAAATATAGCCCGTGCCATATGTTTGCTGCACACATAATTACCTCCCCACTCCATACATCCAGTTTTGAATATTTTACCATTCAGATAGCAGCAGGTTAGAATCTTCCCCTTGAGTCCAGATACATATAAACCCATCATCCTAGAACAGCAGCCCTTGGTGGAATGGTCATTAATCTGATAATTACCAACTTTCAAGTTGATTCTCTAAATAAACATCCCCCGTGTTATGCCATCTCCTAGAGCTCTGAGAGAAGGCTACTTTTCCCATGTTGGTCCCAGGGCCTTCTCTACCTCTTGCCAACTCCTGTTGCCACTCCTCTGTAAACAAAGGAGTGCTTTTGCTGAGCGTCTTCCTCACCTTATGCTCTGCTCAACATGTTACATGCATTATGGTGCATTATATCATTTTACTTCTCATAACAGATCCTGGAAAGGGACTCATGGTTCTCATTTTACACATGATGCTTCAGAGAAGTAAATAGTTACCAAAGGCCAGCACTTCCTCTTAAACTCAGATGTATTCATTGTGTTCAACACTTTCAACCTTTATTGATTCAACCAGTACTTATAGGAAGCATCTAATCACTGTGCATTGCTTTAGACCATGGAGATACAGCACAGCACAGAGGAGGTGAGACCCCTCCCTCATGAGAACAGTAATTCTGCAAAAGGAGATAAAAAATGATCAGATGAGGTAATAGAAAGTCATAACAAAGGCTGCCATATATGTTGATACATAGAGAAAGCCCTGTGGCTGCTTTGACTCCAGGATTGCAAGGATGAGCTGAGGCTAGAATGAAAGGACAGTTGGCAAGAGCAGCCTCCTGGGAGGAACATTCCAGGAAGATGCCTCCCCTCATGTCTGGAAGAAGAGGAGCTCATTCCTTCCAGGGACAGGAGCAAGATTGGGGGGACCAGAGCCCAGGTGAAGCGGATCTCAGGATAGAAAGAAGTCCCAGGGCAGAGTAAGCGGGCCATGGCCTGCAGACATAGGAAATTTGACTCTTATTGAAGTTTTCTAGTGACCATTGATAGGACAGGAGATGTTTCAGTGAGAAATTTTATAATCTGATTTCCATTTGGGGGGATACAGTTTGCAACCTATGGTGAGTAGGGATGAGATTAGGCAGAGCAAAAGCAAGGAGGAGCAAGCAATAGCATACTGTGGATGGAGAAGTACTTCTGCCTTGGCACAGGAGAGCTCCTTTGAGAGCTACCTAGAGCTACCTAGATAAATAGTAGGATTGAAACAAGCAGAGAAGGATGAAGGCTATTCCAGAGAGAAGTGATTGCATGTGTAAAGAATTCTCTAAGTGCAGAGTATTTTAGGGAAATAATAAATGCCTGTCCGCAGATCGCAGAGAGACCAACAGTGTTGGGCAAAGACAATGAAGGTGCAGCCCAAGTATACATGGTGCTGCCCCCACCGTGAGTGGGTAAAAGTTTCCCTCTTCCCAGTAGACCACTCTCTTCACCGAAGTATATACACAGGCACTTCCTCAGTCCACTGGGCTCAGTTCCAATGCACAACAATGGAATCTGTGCTCCTTAAACATGGTTCAGTCCCAGTCTTGGCTCCATTCAAGACGGATGCCAAGAATTACATTTTTGATGGGTCCATTCCAGACATTGGTCTGGACCCTGCTTCTCGAAGTGTGGATCATGGAACTTCACCATTCACTTCACCTGCAAGTGTGTTAGAAATTCAGCCTTAGCCTCCACTGTACAGCAACAAACACAAGCATCCACATCTTAATAAGATTGCCAGGCATGTTTTTAGCACATAACTCTCTTCGGAGAATCACACAGAAACTCATTCCTGCCAAGAGTAAGGCATGCCTGAGGAATCCAGCATCAATCAGAGACTAAACAGAACACAACACCATAATGGCTTCTATGGTACAGGGTGGAGAGGGCTGCATCAGGTCATTGATGGATGCTGAATATCTAGATACCCGAATCCAGCTGTCTGACGCAGATACATGAGAAGAAAAACGTTCTCACAACCCTGGCTCTCCTTCCTTGCCAGTGTCCACCTATGAGGATGCTAGTTTGAATGGATACAAACACACATTTAAAGGGTTGTATTTATATATAAATGAATTTCCCTAAAGGAAAAGATAATATTTTCTCTGGATTATCATCAGAAGATTTAAAGTATACTGAAAGAAAAGGTTAAAATTATAAAAACACATCCTATACAAGAAATCTGTAGTGTGTTATCTCTCCCCACAGGGCCTTCCTATGCACCATTTTTTAAATAACACATACCATCTTTTTAACACACTATGTGACTTCCTAATTCTAATATTAGGGTCTGCATGTTGTCAGTGTGATCTCAGATGGAGGTGTACTACAATCTGAGGTGTAGGGTCAGAAGGAAAAGAATCAAAAATCTTCAAACATTCAATTACCACTCATTATATGGGAAATGTGTCTTAGAAGCTCATACAAGTCTTTTATTTCAATTCTGGATGCCGTGTCACTCTGTCTTAAATCTTTGCAAGAAAAATTCAATTAGCATCATAGGGCTGGTAATTCTACACTATATTCTGCAACAGGGGGAATGACAGGGGAAGAGCAATTTAGGCTGATAGCTACATCAACCACAGTACAATTGATTAAAAATTTAACAGTCTTTCTGATGAATGTCCTAGCTCAGATTTGGAAAACACTGATGGATTTAATTTTCCACTGACTAAATAATCATTTTATAAGCCATGTATAATTCATGTAATGGCAATGTTATGGTGGCTTGTTAAAAATGACTGCTACTAAACAGTTAACACTCTAGCAAGCGGAGGCTTGTAAAGGGTCATTATTGGAATGAGCTGGTACCCATTAACTGGGAATAGGTTTTTTGCTTTCTGAATCTTTAAAAGGAAATGAGTTCAGCCTTTCATGGTAAGTAACACCCCAGTTTCCAGCTCTTGTCAAAAATAACCTGCAAAACTACGTTTTGGGGAAACAATGGAGTGTGTGACATTCTAAATCTGCTTACTGGCTGAATAGCACTCCGTAAGGACTTCAGATATTTCATGTTCAGATTCCTTACCCGTAAAAGGAAAAAAACGTGACGCCTGCTAAAGAACCACTGGGAAGTAATTAAGTGATGCTCCAGGTTCACCTGGCATGGACAGGTGCTGTGGCTCCGCTTCAGCTGCACCACAGTGGCTCTCCTTGCTCCACTTTCCTTTAGGATTTGTTTAAGTGACCTTTCAAAACGACACACACAGACAAGACCATCTAACGCAGCAAATAGGTTGCACCTCCGCTCTCTATACGTACTGCTTCTTTCCCTACAACGTTTCATTTGTTATCATTTTCAATTTTTAACATCCTGTAGGACTTTTTTTTCCATATGATAATCATAGGCAGCCAGGCACCACATGATAATACTTTGGTCGGGCATGGAACACACATATGCTGATGATCCCTTAAGACTATAGTGGACCTGAAAAATTCTTACCACCTAGTGACACTAGCTGTGCTGAGGTCACGTGCAAGGCACTACTCATGGCTTTGTGACGCTGTGGTGCGAACAAACCTACCGGACTGCCAGCTGTGTGAGAGTAGCACATGCACTTATGTGCAGTGTGTAACGCTTGATATTGACAATGAAGTTGATGCTACTGGCTTATATATTGACCTTATTTACCATGTTACAATACACTTCTATTATAAAACAGTACACCATGCAACACAGGCAGCTGTCTAACACTTTCACGCTTTTAAAACATCACGTTTGGAAATGAGGGCTGATCAGAGGGTGGATGGCAGGGGTTTAACTTGGAAGGGGGTTTTCTCCTCAGTTCCCCGCCAGCCTCTGCCTCCTGCTACCATGTTGTGAGCAGCTCTCCACCACTGAGCCCTTACAGCATGTGCTTCTGCCTTGGAGCCACCTGAACACAGACTGAGCCCCCGGAACTGTAAGCCAAAATCAAACTTCTCCCCTTTAAGTCTTGGGTATCAGGTATGCATTTCATTCTGTTGTTGAGACAGTGCCAAATACGTTACCTTTCTCTGTTACATCAAATGGCCTTGTTGAATGCCATCCAGTTTTGCGTAACTGAAATCTAGCTAAATTCACAGAATGATGAAATTGGCTACTGATGCATTTCTCAGAATGAATCCCTATTGTTAAGGGATGAAAGATTGAATTTACTATTTATGTTTATGCTTTATTGATTGTTTTATTTTGTTACTCTGTCTTCCCCAAGAAGAGTGTAAACTATATACATGCTTATATTTTTGCTGGTTTTATGCCTTACTGAGCTCCAGCACAAGATTTGGCCCTGAATAAGTGCTAAAGAGTGTTTGTTTGATGAATGTGTGTGTGTTTCAAACATTTCAGCAGTCTTTCTTGTACTATCACAGTGGTCATCAGATGCAGTAGTTACAGTACTAGAAAATGTGCCTCCTTGGAGGCAGTTCCAGATATTCTGGATAGGGACCACACTTTTGGAAACATTATATCCTGGGCCATGAGTCCTTATCTCTCTATCTTTGCACTGACCTGTGCAGGGACTGGCACATACAGACACATCAGCCTGTGACCAGTTTTTAGTGTTCCTGTTTCAGAAACAACCGGAGCATGATGTGTGTGCAAATGTGTATTTCACATCCATATATAAAGAGACTTTAATTTCCCGATATATGTTCTCCCACAACCTAGAACTTGAAACAAACATTTCTTTCCTCTTTGGATAACCATGGACAGGAAAACAATATAAAAAGAAAAGAAAATTGGACTTAGACACCTTTGCCAGTATTACTGTCACTTCTTTATTAATTCCTTGTATTGGTACATTTTAGATATAAATAATGATCACATTCATCACAGGGAATCTGTACCTGTGCAAAATATATACTGATTCTTCTTTTTTCCAATTCCTCTCCTCTCCTTTCAATGTTTCCTCCCATTCTTATTTACAAACCCGTCTTTCCTTTTGCCTTCTATTCTCTTTCTTTTATTTTCCCTTTCATCTTTTCCACCACCCTTGCTCCCCTTTCCATTTGGATATTTGTAACCATTTCCCAATATCTATTATACATTTTGATCCTTATATACACTTTCAGTTTTTCATAGCAGAGAAAAAATGAAATATTTAAACACATGTGTCTGATTTATTTCACTTAAAGTTATGTCCCCAACGTCATCCATTTACCTACAAATGCCTAAATTATCCATCTTTACAGCATAGTAGTATGCCATTTTATAAAAACACCACTTCTTCTTTATGCATTCATGGGTTGATAGGTATTTGGACTTTTGGCAATATTTAGCTATTACAAATTGTGCTGCTATAAAAACATGGGTGTGCATATATCACTATGATGTGGTGCTTTTAGTTCTTTCAAGTAGATACCAGAAAGGAGAATAACTGGGTCTCATTAAACCTCTAGGTTTAGGTTTTTGAGGAATCTCCACACTGATTTCCACAGTGGTTGCACCAGTCTGCACTCCCACCAAGAGTGGAGAAGGGTTCCTTTTTCCCCCTATCCTCATCGTTATTTGTTATTATTTGTTTTCTTGATAAAAGCCACTCTTTCTGCAGTGAAGTGAAATCTCAGCATGGTTTTAATTTGTGTCTCTCAAATGACCAGGGGTGCTGAACATTTTGTCATATATGTATTTGCCATTTGTACTTCTTCATCTGAGAAATACTTAGTCATTTGAGATGCTCATTTTTGGACTGAATCTTTAAATTTGGGAGGCATAGTTTTTAATGTGTAGCTTGACACAAGGTCAAAAATAAAAAATTAATAGCTTTCCTGTACACAAATAAACTCATTGAAAGATAAGTAAAGGAAACCATACTCTTCACAATAGCATCAGATAAAAATGAAGTACTTAGGAATCAGTCTAGCACAGGAAGCAAAAGATCTCTGCATTGAAAACTACAATCTTCTGAAAAAAGAAAGACATTCTTTGTTCTTGGCCAGAAGAACCAATATAGTGAAAATGACCATACTTCCAAAATGATTGTACAGATTTAATTCAATCCCAATCAGAACACCAGTTCCATACCTCACAGAATTAGAGAAAACAATCCTAAAATTGATTTAGAGCCAAAAGAGACCTAGAATAGCAAAAGCAATTCTGGATAACAAAGGGTACAAAGTAGGTATCTAATCTTTGACTTGAAATTATACTACAAAGCTTGCCATAAGAAAAAATACTATAGTACTGCCAAGAACACAGACCCAGCAAACAATGAAACATGTTAGAAGATACAGAAACAGCTTCAAATACTCAGTCACCTATTATAATAGCTAAGTCACCTCAGTCACTCACTCAGTCACTCAGTCACTCAGTCACCTTAGCCTTCACAAAGGCACTAAATACCTTCACTGGAAGAAAGCCTCTTTAAGAAATAGTGCTGAAACTCTGGTTTTCCACATGCTGAAGATTAAATTTAGACCCATATCTCTCACGATGCCCTAAATTGAAGTAGAAATGGACTAACGACCTAAATATTAACACAGAAACCCTAAAAATATTGAAAAACAGTGTAGGTAGAACTCTAGAAGATGTAGGCAAAGGCTAGATGGTGTAGGCAGAGACTTTATGAAAAAAATCCAATCATATAGGAAATAATACAAAGAATCAACAAATGGAATTTCATCTTATTAAAGAGCCTTTGCACAGCAAAAGTAATGAACAGTGAAGAGACAGCCCACAGAGTGGGAAAAATATTTTACCAACTATTCTTCACACAAAGGTGTAATATTTAGAATATATAAAGAACTCAACAAAACTGTCTCTACTTCTTGAATCCCGTAGTATCCCTTCTTTTCATCTTCATTATGAATTCAGAGTCAAAACTTGGCTCTGGGTGCACTTGGTCAAATGGTTCAATTTCTCAAAGCCTTGAATTCACCTCCTAAAAGTATCTGATGAGTCTACATTTTCTCCCTTATTCTCGGGATTGCCACAAACATCAATATATCTTAAATGACACATTCTCAGTAAAATGAATATACATTGTAAAATACAGAAGAATAATATTAATAATGGGATTCTTACTGAAGACCAGAGCATCATTTTCTTTAAGAATTCTGTTCCTACATCAGAGACAAAGTCACAGAAAACACATGAAGGGACAGGAATGCCCCTGTTCTCCTGGTGATGGCTGCACATCGATCCATCTGTAAAGAGATTCCAGGGCTCCTCTGTCAGTTGGTCTGGAATAATGAACTGAATCTCCATTCTTATCATCTGTCCTGCCCAATACTAGGCCCTAGGTTTAAGACTCCAAATTTTAAAATAGAGTTTGGCAGACCCGGAGCTAAGCAAATTCTCTTCTCTCACAAAGGAGGAGGCAAGTTCAAGGAAGGGACATGATGTGCAAGGATGACACACACATTGGGAGCACAACAGTGAGAAGACAGAGAGCATGTCAGCTCAGATTCTAGTTCTCTGAGTTTCACTGAAGCTTAAAGCAAGCAAATCTATGTGAAGAAATGATGCCATAAAACGGAAAGAAAATATTGCAAAACAAAACTTCCAACTAAGGAGAGCAATTTTTCTTGCTTCCAGCATGTAAAAATGAGGTGGCTAAGGAATCCTTTGGCTGTGATTACTGTCAAATAGGATGAAAGAGGATTCTCAGTGGCACACGAGGCCACCTACCTTGATGGATCAAAAGCAAGTAAGTGGTAAAATGGAAATTCCGTGAACAATTAGACCTGGGAACCATACCTGGGAAATTTTAGGATTGGCTTTGCTTCACTTTATAATTGTAGCAATCAGCATACCTATATAATTTTAAAGGAACTATACATTTGCCTTAAAGTTTAAGAGTTCTCTTTCTTGTAGAGGAAATGTTGTGGGTTCTCATGCTGATTAGACCAGACCCATCCAGTTTGTGTCAATAATCAATTTCTAACCCATGCCTGGGATATAAAGAAAAAGACCCTTAAGTAATCTATGACCTGTCAGATAATAAAACTGAATTGCTCTGTTGCAGTATCTAACTATTATGGCATTATCTCAGGAGAATCAACCATATGATGTCTCTCTGTCTGTTTTCCTTTCTGGCTTTCTTTCTTCTTGCTTGCTTGCTTTATTCCATTTTTAATGCTGGGTTCTGTGCCAAACTTGGGATACAAAGATGAATAAAACATGAAGCTCAAGGATTCACAGTCTAGTGGGGGATATAGATATTTTCAAATAGTTACAAAGCAATGGGGGTAACTGCTAAGGCAGAAAGGAAGAGGAAGTGATTCTCTCTGCCTTTCACATACAAGAAAGGGTTCCTAGAGGGAAGATTTTTTAGTAGGGCATTAAAGGATGAATAAAGATTCTGCATGTACAAACAGAAGACACTGCTATTTTGTTCAGAGAGCAATGTACTCAGGGCAAGAAATAGCTGTATGTTGCTGGAGTACAATGTGAATACTTGCAGAAATTTTTCTCACGTCAGACATTCAAGGCGCCCTACCAAGGGTCTGACACTTTTTCAGAGGAACACAAAGATGAGTCCAGAGCAGGTCTCTGTCCTAGATTCTACATGTGAGACAGGTAGACACTCACGTGTGCATCTGTAATACAGTGCAACTGTACAAATGAACAGTGCAACCCTAGGAGGGCCAATGCAAAAACACCAAGTGACTAACTTGACCTGGACAAGAAAGAAAAGCTTTTAGGAAGACTGGCCCTCAGTCTGTGAGGAGAGGAAAAGAAAATGTAGGTGTTGATATATGAGGAGTCATTTAAAAATATGATGAATGTTTAGGATTTTTAAAGTATTACATTGCCGTTAACCCCCTTCAAAACACTCCCCTTCACCTCATGTACACATCCCATCAAACTCACCACTTTCTGAAGCAGTTCTGGAAGTGCTCTTTTGTGAGTGTCTTTAGTTGCAGTGTAGTATCTGCCTCTATGTCCTGAATCCATTCAAAATATTTATCTCTCACAGTCATTTTGACTTTATAAAGGGGTTTTCAGTCACATGTGCCAGATCCATGAATAAGATGAAGACACACTGTCACATTTTTACTGGACAGAAATTGCCATGCCAGAAGTGGTATGTGACAAGGAGATTTATCGAGATAGAGGCTAGAACTATTTGGCCACAAAAAGGAGGACGCTCAGCGTTGATTCAGAAAGTGAAAAGAATGATTGAACGAGCATATTCAAAGTAAGTGAACACGTTTTGAAGGAGGGTTAATGGCAATGTGAGTTTTTACTGAAGTAAGTAAAATTCAATTTTCATTTAACTATTCGCCCTTTGGTTTAATTAGCCTTTGAATCAATAAAGCATATGGAGCTTCATATAGCATCAAGCTTAGAGCTGGGACAGCCTTTGGCATCACGAAGGATTAATCAAAACTTAGTATTAAAAGGTGCTGTTAGTAGAGTTTTAAATCGAGCAACAGCCATTCTTGTAAGAGGGCCCTGGTTACTGAAATGACTGCACAGCTGTGCAGTCACCACCCCTGGGGAAGGGTGTCCATGAAGTGTACCACTGCATCTGTCTGAGTCCTTTGTCCAAACCCTTGTGAAGGTCATCAGAAGTGTGGCTACAGGCTCATTAGTTTTCCTGCATAATTAATTTCTGATGCTGGAAAACCATCAACCAAACAACCCTTTATTGTTACCCAAACCAGTCTCCCTAAACTTCACTGAAACTCACTGCAACAAACGATAGGAAGTGAGATCAACTGGAGAGAATTTAGAAGCCAGGAGATTAAAACTTCAACCAGCCTAACTCCTGTGGAGTAGAGCAATTATCTAAGATCACAGGAGCTAAGTGACTCCAAGGTCCCAGAATTTTCTAACAATCATTGAAAAATACTTTAGACTTTTCTGAAATCATTACATGTTCCCCTAAACAATGTTTCAAAGTACTCTGCAAGATAAACAGAAATACCATAAAAAATTGTCTAGGAATGAGAAACATGAAACCTTTTATGTTTCAGAAATACAGGGTATAAAAACAAAATATTTATATTTAACTGTTCCAGCATATGGTAATGAGATATTTTTAGAAGAGAAAAAGTGTATATGGCATTGCACAGTGCCTTGTTTAGATCAGGCTCAATTAAGTGTAAGGACTAACCGACTGCGGGTTTTATGGATAAACAAAACTTCATTTTATTTATGTGCATGTTCTCTCTATTACTCTGCAGAATTTCTACTCCTCAGCATTAAATATGGACTAAGATTCAGGGAAAACGGGTCATTTTTAAAGGATAAGTATATCAATGAAATAAACTGGCAAAACAAAATATACCTGAGGATTTCAGAAAAGGCTTCAGTATACCTGGGAAATATGCTCAATAGCTAATTCACAGGACCTTTGCCCAAACTCAATTTCCCCTTGATCCTGTACCTGGTCAGTATCCTTGTACTGTTCTTCTTAGCATATGTATAGGTAGAATCTATGTGCATACCCTGGGCTACCTGAACATTCCAACGCACCTGAGATCCCCTGCAAGTCCTTGGTAATAAGACAGCAAACTGATCCCTCCACTCAGTAGTGCTCCGAATAGTAAGTAGGACTTGACAAGCTGCTTGTTTTATTATTACAGGAATGATTAATAATCATTATTTACTGAACAGACAAAGGTGTCTGCAACAGGGTTTTGCATTTCACATTGGTTACATATATCATTTACTGTGCACGACAATCCTAGGAGCTATGTTTTGAAGTGAGGAAACAGAGGTCTCGAGAAGTCAAAGTCTTTCCCAAGGTCACTCAGTAGAGTTGTGTAGGAACCAGGATTAAAACTCAGCCTGATAAACCACAGAAACTGTGTGTTGAGTCATTGATTCAGTGTTATCTAGACTTTGACTAGTCTTGTATCATGTTTAAAGCTGGTAGTCTGTGGCATGGCTTGTACTTAGATGTCCCCCCAAAGCCTCACAGAGTCATGGGTGGGACTTTTCAGAAGTGGCTGGATCTAGAGTATGTGATGCTGGGGTCAAGGATTCAATGCTGGGATTGAGTGTGAATGCTACCCACCCTTAGGGCAGGTAGATGGATAAAACATAAGGAACAGAAAGAGGCTGTTAGATGGTTGCTGCTTGCTGCTTGTTGCCTTCTGCTTGCCCTGCTTTACCGTGGACTCTTTCTCCTCTACAATGGCCCTCTGCCATGCTACCCTGCCTTGGATCCAGCCAATTATGAACTGAAACCTCTACAAACTGTGAGCCAAAATAAACCTTTCCTCCTTTAACTTTGGGTGTTTAACTTTGGCTATTTTGCCTTGGCAATGAGGAAAACTAAGACTGTCTGTATTTCATCATAAAATTCAGTTTTTGTTGAATTTGTTAACATACTTGAAAATATACATCTACATGTACAGCTGAAGTTTTTACTGGATAGCTAAGATTTTTAAGAAATTTAAGTGTTTAAAGTATTTATTCAATTTGACTCTGTTAGAGCAGAATATCCTACATTATTAAAAATTAACATAAAAAATCAGTATATTTTCAGTTGTCTGCACTTTAAATTTTAAAAAACATCAGTCATCTATTTTTGCCAGTTACTTTTTTCCTAAAACATTAAAGTAAATATTAATTTAAAAATATGAGTTTTCCATCTACATACTCCTAAGACCTTCTTAAACACCACCTGGGTTCATTCGACAAATGTGCACATAGGCCGGCATGGCATACAGAAAAGACATCAGGAAAGAAATAAGATTTGGAGAAATACATGACCATCAAAGAACAGAAGATTCTATTAATATCTCACAGAAGCCCCAGAAGCCAGTCACTCTGAGTGATCCCCACTGAGTCACAGCTCAGACAGATTAGGTGAGGACCAGGAAGGGCCTCTTAACCAGCATTAAATGGCTGGATGATATCAGAACAGACTGCTGGGAGAAGTTCCTTTGCTCAGCTCACTGGCCAAAGATATGAGTCTGGACTTTCACTGAGAGATGTCCTCTCTGGCATCTGTATGGATAGTAGAACAGGAAGAAGTTCATCTTTTCTCCTAAAATGCAATAGGAAAGTTCCTAGAAATACAATGGTCTTTCTACTAAGATAGAGGATGAAATTTTTGCTTCATTTTGTAGTGGTTTCTGCTGGATTCCAGTCTAGCTTGGCTTTCTACCTCCTATTCACCTCTGAGAGAGAAAAACAGCAGACAGAGAGCAAAGCAATGCCCCTTATCCCCTACTCAGGTGCATTTCACTTGAATAGAACCTGCCTGCAGTCAGGAACTCTTCCATCTGTTCTATCTCAATGCCTGGCACAACCTATGGGAGGAGGTAGATGCCCAGTAACTATTTGTGGAATAGACTTAAATATTTCAACAGTCAATTCTTCATTTGGGAGAGTAGTTTGGAGACATAAACAAAAAATATGGTGGGAAGTTTGCCCACATATTGTATCCTCTTAATGTGATGCTCAAAAGTTCACAATTTTCCTGTAGACCTTGAAAAGACTCCCTTTCTCTGAAAGTGTGAGATTTAATTTAATTTTCTGCTAGTGCGGGTAATCACACTTTTTCAGAGTGCTTTATCTTTCAAAGTCACTCTCCCATAAAAATAACTAAAATGTACTGGAGGGATAGTGGTCTGAAGAGATGAAATATCATTATCTTCAGTGTCAAATCCATGCAGTCTGTGGCAAAATCATTGTTTCTTGCTGTCCTCTCAATGCTATCAAAGGTCAGCACATCACAAAATTGAACAGTTGCCATTACCCTGTCTTCTCTGATGCTTTTTGTCCATTTAAAGCCTTAATAACATTTATCATCATCATGGTTTATCTGGAAAATATATGTGATAGTTAATTATATATATCAATTTGACTGAGCCACAAGGTGCACAGATATTTGGTCAAACATTATATCTGGGTATGTGTGAAAACATTTTGGTTGAAATCAACTTATGAATCCACAGATTTATTAGAATAGATTTCTCTCCTTGTTGTGTGGACATCATCCAATTCATGGAATGCTTGAGTAGGAAGAAGGCAGCATAAAATATATCCTTTCTCTCTTACTGTCTTTGAGCTTGTTTTTCAGTCTTCTGTCTTTAGACTCTGAGTAGAACCACATGAAAAGTTTTCCTGGACTTAACCTACATGATTTCATGAGTCTATCTTTTACACTTACACACACACACACACACACACACACACACACATACACAGGATTACTCTGTTTCTCTGGAAAATTCTAATATGCAGCCCCACCAACCTATGCTTATTTGCAAACAGGGAGACCTATTTTGTATCAAAGCATGTATTTCTCTAGGTCATGAATCAGTATAACTACAAGACATCCAAGTGATGAGGAAGAATGAATGAATCTTTTTTTATTTATAAGAAAATATCTCTCTCTTCCTCTTCCTATCTCGTTTGAGTGGGAGACATGCCTAAGTCCTGAGCGCTGCTTCACTAAGACAGAAATAGTATGGTGGAATAAAGTAGAACTTTTTGGTGAGTCCCAGTCTGCTAGGTCAAAGTCCATGCTCTCCAAATCTCATCTTGTCCACTTCTTCTTGCACTTTTACACCATGGTTCTTACCTCACAGTTGAGATTTAGCCCTTACCTGATTCGTCGAATGTCTTGGTTATTGTCCTACCAGTTTTTGAAACTCTTTTGGTTTGTGAGCCACGAAAATGGCTCTCTTTTCTGGGTCTTCTCTCTGATACTTCCACCTGTGTAATTGAACGCTTTTGCCCAACAAGCTCTGTGGATGCAGACACATCTGACTTCCTGTTCCTCCAGGATCCTTCATGTATCAACCGCCCTTCCAAGGTTCTGACTGCTTCGCTAAGATCTTGCCTGATGCATCTCCCTCTGTTGGGTTCTACAAATCTATTCACCTGGGGGGAGAGGGGTGTAGCACTTATTTAAAGGTTACTGACTTTTCACTGCATTATCAGACAAATCAGAAACAGCAGTGATCCGATGAAAAGGTCATCGAGATTGAAATCAAAGGAACTAAATTTGAATCTCTATTACCTCCACTCCCTTAGATTCAATCTTCTCATCAATGTTAATGACAATAAAATCTGACTCACTGATATTGTAAGGCTCCAGTAAGGTAATATGCATGGAAGTATGGATTTATTATTATAAGCTACAAATATGTCAGTTTTTAAAAATTATTTTCAGATTCATCCTTTGCTGATAATATTTTCTAAACACCATGTGAACTAAAACAGAAGAGGCATTCAAATCAATACATATTTCTAGACTATCTACGTCTCTGCCGAGCACTGTGCTTCATTCTTGGTAGAAAGACCAATGAGCACACTCAGTGTTCACCCGCCCCGCAAAGGCAGTAAATAACCCCAAATCGGGTCTGACACACACTAACCGTGCCTGGAGATCATTGAAAATTTGTCATTTGGGAAAGCAATCCAGGCAGGCGTATCCCCAAATAAAATCTTTTAAACTCTGTGTACCCTCTTTAAAGAGAAGCGCTTCCCTTCACCTGCTGTCTGGTGACTATTATGAACCAGCGCTGGTTTGTGGAGAGTCCTCCCTAGGTCAGTTGGTTTGTACGGAACGCTCTAAAGGTCAGTTGTTGTTATCGCATGCGTCTTCTCAGGAGCCATTTAGCCTTGTGGTAATAACTCAATTCCAGACATGGAACGTTGAATCTCAGAGAATTTAACATTAAGTGGCAGCTTTTTAAAAGAAAAATTATTTTCCTTATTACCTTGAAAATTATAATTAATTTATTTGAATTGCATTTCCATTTTCAAAACATCCTCAAGCAAAATTTAAGGTATATTCTTGAGTCCTCTGGCACTTTTATCACAAATTTGTACCCACTTTTATCCCTTTTATTTATTTTTTTTATTTTAAAGAGAAAAAGCATAACGAAATAAGAACAACAAAGGTAAAAACAAAACAATACAAAAACAATAAAAATGATAAAGAATTTCAAAACAAGATGATAGAAAATTAACACTGGTTGTTATATTACATATTGTTATCTTCAACGAAGTTGCTCAGGTTACCAGATGTTAGAATGCAAGATTGATCAAACAATTAAAGAGAATAAAAAATAATTTTAAAACAGCAGAAATGATACAGAGCTTCACTAAACAAGATGGTAGGAATTCAATGATTGCTAGACCTGTACTTTTTCCTCCTAAAACTCAGGGAAATACACTTTCATGCAGTTTGAAGTGTGTGAGAAATACTCTTTGTTGAATATTTGCTGATGTTTGTGGTTGACTTGTGTACAAAATTTCTTTCATGGTTCAGGAAAAAATAAACTTCAATTACCTATTTAGAGAAGATAATGATGTCTTTTTATTACATAAGTTCCAATGCTCCTGTCCACCTGTATTTTGCAATAGACTTTTTTTAAAAGTAGGTTTGTTTCTGTTTTTTATTTGTTCCCTCTTCTGCCCTCATATATTCCCCACAGAATTCATCTAGCAGTTAATTCTGGACATTCTTTTCATAGTCTAATTTTGTTCTCTTGGATACCTTTTAAGAATATATATGCAAGAATCAAATTAATTTTACAGTCTTTAAGGTCAAACATGTTTTATGCATGATAGAAAGACAATGAATAGCTGGTAATTGAGTTGACATAGTTCTAGTATCCTAGTGGCTTTCTATATCTTGAGTGTCAGAAAAGACAAAAAGATTTTAGCAATTTGCATATGTAGAAGACAGATCCTTAGTAATAGTCATAGATTTTCTTTCACCTTAATGACCTCAGAACTATTTAGTAATTATATCTACATGGGAACAGTAGAGGTGTGAACTGTAAACGATAGATAGGCAGTGTCTTTGACAGGCTTTGCTATAATTTTTAAATGTCATTTTCCACAGGAAGAGAGAAATTGTGTTAACCACTAGGATAGCCACACAAAGCCATGGAAGACAATATAGCAGTGGATGCAGTGGGGTGAAGTGAGGAACAGGCTTTCTATGCGTGCCAGCTGCCTTGCAGGAGTAGTGAAATCACTGCTTGGCTTTGTCTTCCTCTGTCTATTCATTGCTGAGCAGATTTTCTTTCCTTCTCCTTGTCTATTTGTTCTTGAACACTTCTTATGGAAAAATTTCCACTCTGCTGTATGTCTTAATTTCTGAAAGCAGGGGCTTATACTAGATGAAGAGTGTGTATCTCTCTTCTAACCTTCACTGCTTCTTGAACATATTAGTCAGTGTTGTCTAAATAGGTTCTCCAGAAAAACAAAGAAACATAACCTACAAATAGATGGGCTGGTAGATACATCATTAGTTGTAAGAGATTTACTAGAAGAGTTGGAACACAAGATTATGGAGCTGCTAAGTCCCCATGACCTGCACCTGCAAGCTAAAACCCAAGGGTTAACTCAGTCTGAGTCTGAAGTTTCAAGAACTAGGAATGGTTATGGCTGAGGAGGGTGAATATCCCAGCTTAAAATGAGACAGAATGAATGTCAGCTTCCCTATTCTGTTCAGTGGGGCAAGCAAGAGGACTATGCCCACACACCGGAGAGAGTCACTGACTACTCAATCTATTGATTCAGATGCTAATCTCTTCCAGATATATCCTCATAGATACTTGGAAATAGTGTTGCACCAGCTGTCTGGGCTTCCTTTACCCCAGTCATATGGGAATATAAAATTAGCCATCACATTAGGAACGGAGAGTATGAATGGGGAGCGTGTGAGAAGCAGTTGTGAAGTATCAGACCAGCTCTCTCCAGGAGCAGCTCACTGTGCTCTCCTAGAACAAGGACGAGGTCATGACACAGGTGTCTAGTTGCGGCACTCTGTGTAATCTCAGGGTGTAAGTCCGTTAGGAAACATGGAGTCATGTTCCGCTCTAGATTTTCTACTGTGTATCTTTCTTAGTAGTCTTTACCTCAGGATGGGAAGGAGGAGTTTTATGCTCACCTGAAATCCCAGTAGTTCCCTTTCTCATCCTCTTAACTTGATAATGGATTTTGAAATTAAGTATGAAATAATGAGATAAAATAATAAATAGTAAGTAGAAAAATAGAAGGACATAGAGTCAAGTCAGCTTTTTATTCATTCATATTGATTCCTTACAAAGACTCCACTGTGCCTACTGTTATTCCAGGCAGCGATGCACAAGTAAGACAAAGTTCTTGCTTCATAGTTTTTATAGAAGACATGCATTTTATGTGTTCTCATAGTTTTCACTAGATATAGGAGGCAGAGTACACACTGATCACAGTAAGAGTCAAAAAAAAGATGAGACATAGGCACTGTTGACTATTCTGAGGATTGTTTCTCACATCAGATTTCTGAGATTAAATTTCCATGATACAGGCCTGAGGTAGCATGGACCTGGATCTTCACAGAACATTCTTTGCATCATTGCATCCTTATTGACTTAATCAAACTCGGTCATTAACTGACATTAGGCTCAAGCAGCATGCTCTTCTAAGACTAAAACTATGAAGCTAATTTCATCTCCTTTTGTATTATTATTCCAAGAGGTATTGTTAGGAATGAACATTCCATGAAGATTTTGCATCAAAAGACCAATCACTGAGAAAAGAACATAGATTTCTGGAGAAGCCCTATGATTGTGTAAAGCTGCTAAGACTTCTGTCTGTCACTTTTGTGGGAATTCTATTGTAACTTTTCTCTACAGAGCTTTCTCATTGCCTGCAGTTACGAGTTTCTAAGATATACACATTCTGCCACAAAGTTGTGTGCTCAGATTTAGAACACCCTTCCAAGCACTGAATCTGCCTTTAAGTTTGCTTTTAATCAGAGGAGTATCTCTCTTTTCTAGAGTAGTTTTAGTTGTTTTAAACATTGATCCCAAAAAAGAAAATATACTTCATTTCCTAATAACCCTAAAAAGTGAAAAATCCAATCAGAGGTCATGGTCAAAATCTTAGCTACTATGAAATACGTCACTCATTGCTATGGAAATATGGCATTCCAGCATGAAGAACAGCCTAGTTACTCTTCCCACATCAGGGTGAATTATAGTATTTTATCTAATCTAAATGTCTCCCTTATCTTGATTTGTGTAAATCAATGGCAACTTTTATAATGAGCCCCCAATGAAGTTTGTAGGATACAAACAAGAAATGCTTATAACTTCAAATGCTTAATATTGTTTTAGGTAAAGAGAGATCACTCAAAATCACCTCTAACAGTAAGTCAGAAATTAGTCATGGAAAGATGAAATCCTAAGCCTTTAATGTGCTCTGCAAAGTTAATCATCTTGCATCGGTGGGTGCCTCTTTGACAGGGTCGAGACTGCTTGCTTGAAAATAAATGGAAATCACTTTTAAAAGTTAACACAAGATGTAGCAAAAATAAAGAACAAAGAAGCAAAGGTGGTATTCTTGTGAAATTCTGAAAGCAAACCTAAAAGTAGATGCAGTATTTACTTGAGGATCTTTCTATACATGATATGCAAACACTCACAAATTTCAATACAGAGTTCTAATTTTGTTTTGTTTTGTTTTTAATCTGGAAGTTATGTGAGTCACATAGAAATGCAAAGATGTGACATGGGACGCGAGAGCACAGAGATTGAAGTGAATAGTTCTATCTCTCTGTGACCGCCACTATAGAGATCCCTTCCTGGTCCTCGTGGCAGCCCAGGAATTTTGTATTTTTAATCCCATGAAAAGTTTTTGGAATTCTAGCGAGTTAATTCCAATCTACCTCTTCCAGGGCATCCCATGGCAAGAATGAACACACTAAGGCATATTTGTAGATATGGGGAGCCAAGGGGTCCTAAGTCCAGCCACAATGATGGTCGTACAGAGCAAAGGCATCTACCTAAGGCCAAGCACAGGTTTTATTCATTCATGAAGAAGGGAGTGGCTTGGGGATGAGTGACTCTGAGAACCATGGGAAGCGGGTGAGTGCCATGAGTTGGGCTAGATAGGAGGCCTGAACACCTCCACCAATGCATAGAAGAGGACATGCAGAAAGAGTAATCTGCACAACACAACTGAGATAGTATTTAATGTTTGGGGGTCAGCACTTCAGCTCTGATGTAGAATCTTTGAAACTCCAGGAAGTCATAGCTTTGTCCCAATACTTGATCCTAGCTGACAGCGTGAAGTATTGGTGCCAACATCCTGCCTCATCCTGGCTTACTTGTGGGGAAAGTGGGGGTCAGGGGAAACACTCCTGCCGTCTCCAGAGATTACCATCAGCATCCCTGCTAGACTGATATGCATTGCTTAAAGGCAATTGAAGGGATAAAGAAAAGTCCTAGCTAGCTGTACTTATCAATACCGGAAATAGAGTCAGGCTCAGCCAAAATGGAGGCAATTCCTCCTCTTTCAAGGAAAGTCACTCAGGTGGTCCTCCACTTACCACTAGACTGTTTTAAATCTTGACGTCTAATTGAAAGTGCAGATTTGCTTCACACTTCTGCTCAACTATCAAGAGTAGGTATAGTCTTGGGCACAAACACATTAGGATAAGACCCTGTTTTTTGTGAACATTTGTCTTTTTGCTCCCAATACAAAATCATAACTGCTCTCAACTCCTCACTTCCATCCATTTGCAGGAAAGAGCTGGACTTCCTGAGTCATAAAGCAAAAACACTAGGTAAGAGCTCTAATTGACTTGGTCTGGTTGACTTTGACATTTACTCCTGGACAAATAACAGCAGTCTGTGTGTTTTCTGATAAAGGCAATGTATGCATCAATAACAATCTTGTGAACAGTGGCTTCAAGTGTTCATTTGTCACTTCTGAAAAGGAATACCTTCTCAGGGAGCCCAGTAGATTATAGAATCTGTTCACTTCATAATTAATTGTGGGAAATCCTAGGGAATTTTACTCATCTCTCAGATTCTTGTGTTGTGCTTTCTTTTTGGCAACTGTACTTTGCTTTTGGGCCAATCAGGTCTGCAGAACGATCAGCATCCAAGATGGGGCAGATGCTAAATGACTGAGACACATCCAGAGATTTGGAGTATAAGGCAGGCACAAAAACATAAGGCATGATTCATGTCCATCAAACCTATGAATTGTGTCTGAAATTAGGCTTGCATTTTCACCAAATTGCTGTTCAATTCTTTGACAGCTGCAGTTTCATTGACTTCAGGGTAGTTTAGCAATGGGAATTAGGTGTAGTCTCATGCTACCATCTGTTAGGGCCACATGTCCGGTTTCCTTCTGATTGCCTGCACATTCTCAATCAAATCTGCAGAGTTCAAATACATGCTCTTCCCTTGCAGCATCAGGGGTGGGGAGTCCGTATCTCACCTCCACTGTCTAAGAGTGTAACTGAGGGCTTAAGAGTCTGTATTGTTCATAGTCACCTGATTTATCAAACTCCTTAATCTGAAAAAGCAGATTAGTAAATATCTCATATTTTTCTTGACTTAGTTATCCATATATTTTAAAATTTAAAAATTGTATTTCAATACTTTTTCCAAGTAAATGAGCCAAAGGCACAGAAAATTCACAGCCTTCATCACTTCCTCCCATAGCACCCGCCATGAAGAATCTCTTCCAAAAGCCAGAGCTCTAACTCTTGTGATACTGTTGGGGTAATAGGAACTGAGATCACCACTGTGCTCCCATGACTCAGGTGTGCTTTCCCCCCTCACTGTAGCTTCCCCTGCAATAACTGAGCTCAGCTTATGGTTCAGACCCGAACATTGTGCTTCTCTATGGGAAAGTAAGTTCACACAGTTGAGCTTATTATGTAGCATGCATGTTGCTTAACATCGTCACGGTAAACACATTTGACTTCATGTTGACCGGTCCCTCTGACTAGCCAGATAAACAACGAAGGAACAGCAGGTGTCTTATGGTTCAGACCCGAACATTGTGCTTCTCTATGGGAAAGTAAGTTCACACAGTTGAGCTTATTATGTAGCATGCATGTTGCTTAACATCGTCACGGTAAACACATTTGACTTCATGTTGACCGGTCCCTCTGACTAGCCAGATAAACAACGAAGGAACAGCAGGTGTCTTGTTCCATTTGCATTATTATAACAGAATTCTTGAGACAGAATAATTTATTAGAAATTTATTTTTTGCAGTTCTGGAGTCCGGGAAATCCAAGAACAAAGTGTAAGCATCTGTTGTCCGGTTCAGGTTTTCTTGTTACATCCTCATATGGTAGAATGTGGAAGTGTAAATGGGGAGAGTGTTGTGTCTCCACATGACAGAAAGGGAAGAGTGAGAAAGTCCACTCTCTAAGCCCATTTTACAGCGTCATTAATCTATGCATGATAGCCTCATCCTCATGACCTCAGCACCTCCCTTTAGGCCCCACATCCCAAGGCTGCTTTCGGTATTAAGTTTCCAACATATAAAATAATCAGAATGTAGCAACTGGCTGTGGAACTGGGTTCCTGGCAATGCCTATGGCCCTTGGTTTGTAGTGCGAAACTTTCAGATGTGCCACTTTATAGCTGTAGAGGGAACCTTAAGAGACCCAGCTGGAGGTTATTCTCACATCACTTCCTCCATGGGCTCCTCTTTGCTTTTTTGGCTCTTCCTCTTCATCAACAATTGCTAGCCTAAATTATAAGTCTCCTTTATCCTGGATACTGCTATCTATGCC
Source organism: Dinomys branickii (assembly GCA_004027595.1). NCBI lineage: Eukaryota > Metazoa > Chordata > Mammalia > Rodentia > Dinomyidae > Dinomys > Dinomys branickii. The sequence goes on from PVLD010004088.1 coordinate 84,224, forward strand.
CTGTGTTGATATTTAATAACTCCATTATCATCTGATGCCTCACTGTACTGTCTGAACTTGCTTTTAGTCGTTAAATATATATGCAGTATCTACAGGTAATTGATAGATATAATTTTTCTTTGATAAATTTCTTAAAATTTGCTTGTGGTTTTTTAAGATGGACTGCACCCCCATTTGGGGTCATCACTATGTCTAGATATATATGGTCACCAGCAACACAAGCAGCACATTGTACTAAGCAGGGCCACTGAGAGTCATGGTGGTGTCACAGTGAAGAACAGGAGATAAAATGAGATGCTGAAGTAGGTGGTTAGCTGAGCTCACTACTTGCTAAAGAAAATCAGGTGTGTTTTCACATTCATTAACTTTTATTTTACTAGTGGCCGAGGAGTCATATAGAAACAAACACTCTGAAATTAGATTCAGAACTTTTTTTCTATCTGATTAGTTAAACTAAAACATATTACCTTGTGTGCTCTAAATAATACAACACATTAAACAAGATGAAGAGGCAAGGCACAATCCTTTTGAACAACATCTAACCCAAACCTTCCCTTCCTTTCCTCTACTTACTTGTAACCATAAGTGCCTGAGGTAGAACCTAATCGCTTCTAAATCAAATTTCCGATCTGCAAAGTGGAGATAGATGATACTCCTGAAAAGATTCTCCCTCAGAGCATCCCAAGACAGCCAACTGTGCTGATAGCTTTGTTTGGAATTCTAGGTTTCAGAACTGCACAGGAAATAATACCTGTTAGCTATTTTAAGCCACCTGATGTTGCTTCCTTATAACAGCCTTAGGAAACTAATATTCTTTTTACAGTTCCACTTAAGTTTATTAAGCTCATAGAAAGGAAATAGATTCAGAAGATGCATAACACTTTAAAAAGTCAACACCACTAACCAACTTATTGAGTATATTCCAACACTGAATGACTAGGAAAGGATGGACACTTCCAGTCACTGAGAATGGGAACTGTAAGCTGTGAGACTGGTTTCTACTTTGTTTTGCTATCTCTGACCTGCTGCTTTGCCTGGGATGCATGTGTAATTAGTGCGTGGCAAAGAGGGGAGACTAAAGCCCAGGTGTGCAAGTCTGGTTCAATATTTGAAAATCAGTCAGCGACCGTGTTGGCTAAAGAAAAACACATGATCCTATCCATTGATGCAGAAAACGCATTTGACAAGATACAGTATCAATTCATGATAAAAACAATTTTTTGAAAGTCTGGTTTACATTTAGCATTCTTTCGCTAAGTAACCAAGTCAAGAAATAATTTCCTGAGCAACCTAAAATTCCAGAAGCAGGAGAAGAAAACCTACTTTCAGCAGCTTGAAGTCAAATAAGGGAAGCCAAGTCACAGGTCAGTGAAGACCAGATTCTAACGGGGAGTAGCAGATTCTGGAGCAATGCCAGTCCTCTGTGATCTGCACCTTCCTGGAGAAGTGTTACACCTGCTAGCCCACATTTCCAGCCCTTGCAATACACACAGTTGGCTTTACTGCTTTTCGTTTCCTCTAGAGTCTTCTACTTACCACTCTAACTACTTTTCAGTCCCTCACTGAGGGAAAGAAAAATGTAAGCATCTCTTTAATGTTAGGTGAATAGAGAACTTTCATTGGCCCACAATTCCTTAGGCATAGTGAGTGGAATCCAGCTAACCTGGCTTTAATATCTAGAGCTCCACTTTTTCACTGTCTAGCTCAGAACCCCTGCGTGGCGTGTGTAATTTCTACAAATCCAAACTGTCAGCCTGGACGGTAACAATGCTGCTTATTTTAAGACATGTTTGTGAAGAGAAATGAATTAATAATGGACATGTGCTTCACGCCCAGTACTTAGTAACCCGCCAGTAAATATCAGTTCTTCTTTCTCACCCCTAGATTTTTGGTAAATACTTTATTTTTATAATAATGTATTCATTGAGTTTTGCTCATTTCTTGTCCAACTAGGACCTTTGCATATCAACTTTTTTAATGCAATCTCTTAATAAGAAATTGAAATGGTGAAACTGAAGTATAAATCTAATGAAAAAGAAAATAAATAAAATAAAATCAATGCCAATAAATCTCGGTGAAGTGCTTTTTCACAAACAAGGCTTGCTGCAATTGATTTTTACAACTCTATTTTATGAAGCATATTTCATTTTTAAGGTACTCAATTACATTGAATAGGTGTACAACTACCAGATGATGGCTATGCCTTACCTGGAAATAGCAACATGTTCACATTGCAAAGAAAGCTTCCAAAGCAACTGTCAAAGCCTTTGGTTTTTGTCTGAAACTGTGCACCTCAGGGATAAAAGGAAGGTACTTGAGGAAATCCAATGTAGGAGAGATGTACTCATTTTTATAAAATATAGAAGATAACAGCACAAAGCACAATACTCTGAGAGTCTCAGGATGATGAATCACAAGTTTGATCCCACCCAAAGCAACTTAGGACTTAGCAGGACTCTCCTCAAAATAAAAAATTAAAATTAAAAGAGAGTTGGGGATGTGGCTCAGTTAAAGTCTTCATGAGAGGAAAGTAGTCTAACATGCCAAGGAAATTCTATCTTCAGTCATTATGCAAACACCACATAGACTGTGGACATGAAATGGAGTAGCTGAATGAAGAATTGACTCCTCCTAGCTTGGACAAAACATAAACGGAGCCAATGTGTTTTCATCACAACCATCCATCATCCTGATTTGAATACTTTAAGCCCAGAGAGCATTTACTTTGTTTGAAGAGCTTTATTTTTTTCTTTCATCATCTTTCCTTGGAAGTGATACTATTCCCTTTGATTTAGGACTTAGGTGATTTAAACTGGTTTGTGCCCTGGCTTGAATACGGGTAGTGTCTTCCAAAGATCCGACTATAAATGTTTGGCCCCACAGTTGCAATATTGAGAGATTCTGTGGATCTTTCAAAGATGGAACCTAGACTGAGGTTTTTAAGGTCATTGCAGATATGACACCAAAGGGTGTGGTTGTACCCTGGTCACTTAGTCTCTTTCTCTGCCTCCTGGCTATAGATGTGAGCACTCATTCAAGGCACCCTCTCAAAATCATGTGCTACACCACCAGAGGTGCAAGCCAGTGAGGACACCACACTTGGACTTGAACCTCTAAAACAATGAGCCAAAGAATTCTCTCTTTTCACTTCACAAATAGCTATGTGTAGTATATTATTAAAGAGATTAAAACCTAATTAATGTAGATGGATAAATATTTGCTTCAATATATACATAAAAGTCTGGTTTTTTTCCAAGTATGTTAAAAACCAGATACCAGATACTTGGCACATAACAGGCAGTCAATAAAATATTTTGACTGATTAATTCAATGTTAAGGCCCCTTTATCCTGCCAGATGTGAAGTAAATTCCACACCATGTAGACATTAATGTTGACCTCCTTTTGAGTGTCATCGGCTGTTTATAATACTGTTTTCTGCAAAGTCTGAGTGGCACGAGTGTCAGTGTGGACATGTTTTCCTCAAAGATAACTTCCCACAAAGGTGAGCATGCAAAAGATAAAAGGACCAGAGGAATAAGGACTCTCCCCTTCAGTGCAAAGGCACTTTAAAAAAATAAGACAAGCATGAAAATTAGAAGGCATGTGCTCAGTGTCCATGTCTGCCACTTGCTTGCTTTAAAATATTGGACAGTTTCCTTAACTATCCCAAATCTCATCGTTGAAACTATGCTCTCTCAGTAGTCTGTCATGAGAATTCATTCAAAGAATGCTCCTGAACTTGTGCATTAAACCTTGAAGGGCTGTGAAACAATATCCATTTCAGATGCAATCAGGGAGGCCAGTTCTGCAAAATGTAAAAGGAAAAAAGGTGAGAAAATTTCTGCAGATGACTGAAGTCTGGAGACTTGAGACTTTGCAGAACTATATGGCTCTGCTGATCGCAGCTTTCAAGCCTTTGTATGAAAGCAGTTTGTGTGAAGCAAACTGAAAAACAGCAAAGCTCACCTGGAAAGTAGTAACGAAGGAAATTTCAAGATATCTAACCTCTTCTAAAATCATTCCTACAACCCTGACTTGTATTTTTACTAAATAATCAGGGACATGCTTTCTTTCTAGCAAAACCCCTAAAGTCTCAATCCAGTCTAGTGTCTGGAATCTGAGAGGCTGTGTAAGACATAAACACATTATAAAACATGAGCTCACCTCCCTTCAGTGCAGCTTTACTGCATATTTATGCCTGGAGCTCCTGGGTGTTTCTGGGGCAGGAGATAGGCTTGTTTACCATCTGGACTGGCTCATCCACTCACCTGTGCTGAATATCATCTGGCAGCCCTCTCCTGAGCCCTGACAAAACATGGTTTTTCTCTTGAGCCAGGAAGAGCCTGGGGATTCTGCATCAATCCAAAGACTCTACATCAGGCATTGGCAGGGAAAATGTATTGAGCTCTGAGGCCTTTTCAGAGCTTGCGAGATCAAACACAAGACGCTAATATCGCAGGTGCACAGCCTTGCAGAAGAGAGCCACCGAATCACACGTGCTAATCAGAGCGCCTGAAGGTGGGCGGCATGCAAGTCACAAGTTCTCTTCTGCCCATCTCCACTTTACTTTTCTTGGGACCCAAAAGGGAGATATTATATCTGACTATTAATGAATCAGGACACACTTTATTGGTTTTAGAGAACGTTTTTCATGGCAATTTGCATGAATGAGCACCATGTTCCCAAGGCTTGCTACAGAATCTAGTAAGTATTTGTTTTAATGAGCTAACATAGCCAGAACGACTTATACATTTTTAGAGTATTTATTACATATTGTCATAAACACTATTAAATTAAATTATGAAACCATTTGCATACTGAACAAAATTTAAAAAGCTCATCATTAGAGCAAGAAAGAATGTTCAGAGACACTCTTCAGCAGTTTTCATCCTGTTGGTATTCTTTGTCTCACTATAGCTAAGGGAAACCCACAGGTCCTCACCTTTGCCAGGATCCTGGAAGTCTGCAAGAAAAGGGAAGACACAGGGACTGTGGCAGTTGGAGCCCAGCTACCTTCCAGTGGCAAAATTCAAGAACAAAACTAAATTCAACTTCAAATAAACAGGTAATTAAATTATCAACTCATGGAGGCAAAGAAGGAGAATCTGAGCCATGAGCAGATTGAATGATAATGCACCAGACTGATGAAGAAGCTGGAGAACCTCATAGATCAAATATACCCAGAGTATAGGGCACATTTTATATAAGACTATGCCCTTGGCTGTCTATCACCCTGCACTCACACTTTTCATAATAACCATTACTAATCCCCAGGTTGTAATGTAATTGGAATCAACTGCTTTAGAAGAACTCATTTCAATACACTGTATTATCATCTTTCTAGGACTTTCTGGAATACAGAAATATGCCCTCCACTAATCTGCCACCTTCAAATGATTCTGCTGCCTTCCTGAGAGTTGGTATGGCCTGGTAATTTAAGACCCCAGGCTCTAAGTTCCTCTCGCAGCTATCGGTCCTGGGGAGACTGTCCGTCCGCATTATCTGCTACTACAATAAGGGAGTGATAGTAACTACCTTCACGGTTAGTGCAAGAAGTGGGTTAATTATGTCAGTTTCTTAAAATTGTTCTGGTATTTGATGTGTATTTAATAGCTTCTAAAATTATTAATTTCATTATATATTTACTCCTCTAATTTGTCTAGTGCTAGCCATAGGTGGGAAAGAAAATATAATAGAGTGGAATTGTTTTAAAAAATGATGGCTTTTCAAATTTGCATGAACATGTTTTTAAAGTTATTGTGCATTTCAAAGGAAAGGGGCACATTGGTAGAAATAAGTAAAATTCCTTTAAATAGAGACCAGTGCAGGTATGTTAAAGTGTGGACTCAAATTATATGACCACTATTGCCATTATTCACATAATTTTCCAAAATAACAATCATTTAAACTGTGAAGTTGTGAAAAACAAAACAAAAGGCAAATGCTTATTGGCTTGGACATTCATTGAATTTCTGAAAATTCAGTGTATAGTAAGAGTGAGCAACACAGTCACTGAGCTTTTATGCCAGACATGTGTTCTAGGCCCATGCAATCCTAATGTTTCTTTTAAATCCATGAACATCAGTTTAACCAATATGGGACATAGAACAAGTCTTTATTGTTTGTAAGAATTATCCAGTGCTTTGAAGAATACCTAGGATGCCTGGACCCTGTCCTTTACATACCAGGATCCCCCTTTCTTCATTCACAATGACAACCAAAAACACTCTCCCAAGTTTCCAAAATGCCTTATGAGAAAACCTATTTCCACATAAATAGCCAAGACTGGAAGGCAGATTATTGGTAAAGTAAATGCCACAACGTGAGCAACATTGCCCAGAGACTTCATTCAAAGCAATAAGAGGGTGAAGAAGAAAGGGGTGAAACAAAAATATCTTGCAAATCATTCAAGGTGAGAAACACTCCACACACAATCATTAGGAATAGGCAGAAGGAGGACCAAAGTCATAGGGCAAGAGGGAAAGAAAAGAGGAAATGCAGTTCTCTGACAGTCAGTGGGGTCAAATAGAGGAAGTCAGTGAAGATGTCTGGCTCCTTTGTCTAAGGTAAGCGGCTGTGCATATCTGGAGTTCTTCCAGCATCTTCTGATCTTTTACACTGAGCATCAGATCTGTTGGTTTTTTTTTTTTTTTTTTTTTTTTTTTTTACCGGTACCATATTGACTGTATCACCGTAGCTTTGTAGTATATTTTCAAGTCTGGGATTGTGATGTCCCCTGCCTTGCCTGGTGTTATCCAGAATTGCTTTTGCTATTTTAGATCTCTTCTGGCTCCAAATGAATAGTGAGTTGTTTTCTCTAATTTGGTAAGATTTGTTGCTAGTACACATTAAATCTGTATAATAATTTTTGAAGTATGGTCATTTTCATTGTATTGGTGTTTCTGACTCAAAAACAAGGATATCTTTTCATTTTCCAATACCCTCTTCAATCTCTTTTTTCAGAGTTGTGTAGTTTTCAGTGTAAACATCTTTTACTTCTTTTGTGAGAATGATTCTTTCAAAAAAAAATAGAGTAGGCCACTCGTGTCCAATAAGGAACAAATGAAAATTGACTGACTGATACTAAGAAGTCCTTTTTTTAAAAAAAATAAGATGTGTCATGTACATATACCAACAACCCACAATGAATGTCTTCATGATGTACTGAAAGCATTCACTAATAAAGTCTTTTAAAGTGTAAAAATGTTTTAAATAACGTTTTCTGATTTGTTCCAACACTGTAGTGGTGTCCTGGTGGACTTAGATTATACTTCAGCCAATTTGAAATTAAGCCTAAGAAGTGGACACTGTGTTGGCAAGACTTTCTGACAGGCCGGATGAGAAGAGGGGAGATGAGGATTAGTAATGGGCATGGCTCATTGGATCAAGGTCACAGAGCTCCATTTCACATTCCATCATGTCACCTGCAAGAAGGACCTTCTTCCAGGGCCATAAGTGTGCAAGCAGTGCCCAGCTCTGAGCAATTTTGTTTGTTTGCTTCTTTGCTTTTAAAATCCAAAATGTGTCAGAGGTAAAGAAGTGAGGCTTTCTTGAATAAACTCCACAAAGGGAAGATGAACATAGTAGACCACACCCTCTCTCCATGTCCTTGGGTAATACTATTTTAAGTGAATTTTGTAGATAACCAGAGAGCGAATAAACAATAGAGTGCTTCTTTCCATTTCCCTACCATGTGCTAATCTTTAGTCTGTTTCTTTCCAGGAGAAAGAGGTCACTCTTGCTGTGTGAAGTCCCACTGCAGAGCTTCACTAGGGCTCTTCACAATAACTACACCTCTCTTCAAATTTATCAACAGTTTCTGAGCTGTGGGGAATTGGTTGCCAAAATGCGTCTGCAGTCTTGCAATTGAATTGGTACAGAAGAGCATCTTCAAGATATTATGTTAAGAATGAAAAGGACCTGAGTATGTTTATCTGCTGAAGAGTGCAAGGTAAAGAGGGGGAGGCTGATGAAGCGGGTGCTGAAGTGGTTAAGTGATGAAATAAGGACAATAAGGCTGGAATGAAGGAATACGAAACTCCCCGCCTAGACCCTTTCCTAGTTAAAGGAGAAAAAAAAAATATTATCGTGGTAATGGGAAATGGGGGTTGTGTGGAAAGGTGAGAATTTTCAGAAACTCATATAAAAGGCCTATATCACTTAGGGTGCTGTACACTAAAAATAAGAGAGGCTGAAGTTGATATGAATTAAATAATCGCACATTTATTATCTCTCTTAGGAAATAAGACATATCCAAAGTACTTAATACGAATGTGAAGCAATGAAAATAATTGTCTAGAAATGACCCTGACAGCTGATTGTGAATTTCTAGGAATACAAGCCAATTGGTGAGGGGGAATGGGGAGCGGTTGTTTCTTTCCACAAGGATCCCAAGTTAAGCACCCGGTGGCTCCTTGCTCCTGACATTTCCAGATACTGTCTAAACCAGCACTTTTCAGTAGGTGATCGTGGCCCCCAGACAACAGCGTCAGCATTGCCTGCCGAGAATCCAGCACGTGAAGGTCCAGACTCCACTCAGATCACTGAGTTAAAAAGTTGCAGGGGGGATCAGCAAAGTGAATTCTAACATGTACTGCATGTCTATGGTGATGTTTGAGAAAATGATATAATCATATAATCCCCTGAATCTGGATATAGCAACCAGATCTTTTGAGGGTTTAAAGGCAATGATAAGGATTTTCCACACTCAAAGAGTCCTGTGCAATACCTACACAATGATATTAGTAGCTACATCCTCCCAGAACCATTTCAAATTAATTTTTAGATTTATTTAATAAAAGTCCTGGTTGCTGTTTTTCAGTAAACATAGCACAAATTTGATCCTTAGCAAGGTTATTCATTCACAAGAGTGTTGCAGAGAAAATGACCTAAAGTCATGCCGATTCAGTTTTACCTGATAATTTTCCTCATTATTATAAACCTTAGATACCAGCTATGGTAAGAGAACATGAGAGAGACCAGAGTGGCATTCCAGCTCAGGCTCTGACTCGCTGTGAAAGCCACTGTGCTTCTGTCAGTTTCTCTGCATGCCACTTTACTCATACATACTGATGTCCTGAGTTCATGCATCTTGATCCCTTAAAGTTATTGTGGGGAAAGTTAGGGGTCTAATACTTAGCACAGTGTCTGAGGTGTCAAAAAGCTCAATGAATAGTCCCATAAACTCTTCTTGCTGTATGATTTTTGTTGTGACTCCTAAGGTTACTGGCACATGGTCTAGATAGAATGCTGCAAACATAGGGAGGAGCAATGAATTTAGTGAAGGGAGATTCTAGAGCAGGTGTGTCCATCCCACAACTGGAAGGCCATATGCAGCCCTGGTCCCACCGTACTGAAAGCATTTTAAATCATTTCATGAATTTTTAGTGAGTTTTAAAGAACCCAGTTACTCTGTACTCAGTGTAAACTTCAAGGACAGCTGTGTGGACAAGGGTTCAGTGTGTTGCTAATTCTGCCTCCTATGCCCAGCATACACATTCAGTCCAATGGAGACAAACTCATGTGTGTCACACATTAAATGTGATGATGAGATTCACTCAAAGCTGCAGCAACTGTCAGGAAGGGAGTTCAAGATGGGATCCCAATCATGCCATTGACTCAGAGGTAGCTGGCAGGAAGGGAATCTGAGGTGAACTTCTGCTCCCTCCCTTTGATGCGACTCAGGGAATGGAGGCCTGCTGGAACACCAGTGATACAGTAGCACTCCGGCTAGAGCACACACAATGGACAGGAAGGACTAGTGGTGCAGAAAACTCCGAAGCAAAGTATGAACATGAGCCGGCAGGTGATAAGTTAGGTGAATCTGCTTTGTGTTTTGGGACAAAAACACGCAGAATAGAAGTAGACAGGTAGTACCCTCTTTTTTCTTTTCTGTTCTTTTCTTTTGTTTCCTTTTCTTTTCTTTTCCTTATTTTTCTTCTCTCTTTAAACAACTGGGAGAATTCCAGCCACAGAAAAATTGACTACATCCCCCAAATCCAGAGACAAAGATCAGACCCAAACCCAGGACAAACACACCTGCAATCTTGGCTACATTATATATTCTGAATTAGGCTTAGACCTACCACAGAACTGTAGACACTAGAGGGATCTCACTACTTTTTTTTCTCTGTCTGATGAGTTTTCCCTTTGGTAGTCTGCTGGGTTAGTATGTTTTATTTTGCTGTTTATTTTAATTTTTTGTTGTTGTTGGTTTTTGTGTTTTTTCCCTTTTCTTTTCTCTTTTTATCTCTGTTCTCTTTTGCTCATTTTGTTTTTCTCTGTATGCTTGCTCTTTTTTTCCACATGTGTAATTGTTTTTGTTACCTGTTTTTTTTCTTTTTTCTCCTCTTTTTTCTTTTCCTTCTCTTTTATATCTTCTTTTCCTGCTCATTCATGGTTTAGTTCTCTAAACTTTCCCTTGATATTATTGCACTTGTCTTCTTCCTCTCTCATCAACTATCCCACTTGATTTTATGAGACTTTCATGTTATGAGACTTTCATGCAGGTCAGCACTGTCTCCTCCCCTAAATACTCCTAGGCTTTCTCTTTGAATCCCTCCCTCTTGCATTCTGCAATTACCCAAAGTTTGGATGATCATCCTATGCCCACCAAATTTACTCCTACTGTATTTAACCACATTTACCTCTCTGTCCTACCCCTAACCCCTCCTAAGCCTCCCCACAACAGAGTAAAGTCACTCTACTAAGTGGAAAAACACTGTATACAAGTTTCTGGTATAAGTTGGGTTATATTATATAACAGTAGAATTTGCTTCTATGGTTAAAGGTAGCAGGCTAATAGTTACCACAGTTTTTCAGAAGCCATACTGTGCTTGAGTTTATTGTTACCACTAACTGTACTACTTTAACCAGGATGCTATACCAGTTATAATCAGTTTATTTATCCTCTTTGACAACACTGATATTGCAAGGAGTCTAACCATCACCATATTCCAGTACCAAAGGAATGGGCCTGGAGTCAAAATGATAGCAACTCCACATTCTTGATATACTGGGAAGGTAGGTTCTTGGGGTAGACAGAAAGATCAAGAACCACCTGTATCTGGAAGACATCCTTGAGGACGTCACTTAGGAAATCATCAACATCAGGGATAAAACTTTATAACATAAGAAATTTATAAGCACCAAGACAGAAGACGAAACAAAATTAAAAAACAGAAAACGACAAGAGAAATAGACAAAATGCAGTGCAAATGCCCAGCCAATCTAGGACCAATCCAGAGCACCAAAAGATAGAGGAAATCAGGGCCAATCCCTGAAACACTCTAAGTGACAGTGACGGGAGTGAAAAACAACTGGAAGAGGCCATAAAAACTAATGTCTAAGGTATGAAAAGAAATGACAATCAAAGTGAAAGAAATTAAAGCAGACATGGACAAAATAGAGGAGGTTAGGAAAATGGTAGAAATCATGAATGCCCAATATAAACAATAAATGGAATCAATGAAAGAGATCCAAACAGAAATCCAGATTAAAAACTTCATTAATCTGAGAAACTTTGTTGAGGATAACGTGTAATGTAACAACCATTGCTGGTTTCCTATCACCTTGTTTTGAAATTTTGTATCATTTTTATTGTTTTTGTGCTGTTTTGGTTTTTTTCTTGTCATTATTTTGTTATTGCTTTTTTTCCTCTTTAAAATAAAAAGGAAAGTATATACAACAGACTCAATGAAGGAGAGAATAGAATGCCAGACCTAGAAGACAGGAATGTGACTATGACCAGGAAAAAATTAACACCTCAAAAATAGTAAAGAATCTCAAAAATCAATCCAATACTTACAAGATGAAGGAAAAAAGAACACCATAAGTGACTGGAGTCAGTGAAAAAGCTGGGGAAAGCTCAAATGACAATAAAAATCTTTTCACAGAAAAAATGGCAGAAAACTTCCCAAGCATAGGTAAAGAATTTGACATATAAAGAAATGAAGCATATAGAACTCCAAATAGCCATGACCAAAGTAAATCTACACCATGGCATATAATAATCAAGACTCCAGAAATTCAACAGAAAAACAAAATATTAAAAGCAGCTAGAGAAAAGAAACAAATCACCTATAAAGGAAAGCCCATCAGAATCACAGCAAACTTCTCGACACAATCCCTTAAATCTAGGAGGGCGTGGAGTGAGGTATTTTATGCCCTAAAGCAAATAATCTTCAATCCAGACTGATGTACCTCTCAATACTATCTTTTAAATTCAAGGGAGAAATAAGATACATCCATGACAAAGAATAACTGAAGAAATTCATGACCAGCAAGCCAGCTCTAAAGAATGCTCTGAAGGATACATTAGGAGATAATGAAAACAACAAACACACAAACACCAATAGAAAGAAACCACCTAGCAGGGCAAGCAATTAAACAGAGGAGAAACACAGGGTACCAACAACAGAAAACTATATGAAAAAGATAAGCTGATACATATCAGTTATAACTAGCAATGTAAATGTTCTTAACTTATTAATGAAAAGAAGACTGTCAGAATGGATCAAGAAACAAGACCCATCAATATGCTGCATTTAAGAAACACATTTAACTCCAAAAGAAATTCATACACTAAAAGTCAAAGGACAGAAAACAATTCCCCATGCCACAGGAACTCTCCAAAAGCAGGGGCAGCTATTCTATTTGCAGACTGTGTAAACTTTAAGCCAAAACTTGTCAAAAGAGACAAAGATGGTCACTACATAATTGTTAAGGGAAAGTATCCAAGAAGAGATTACAATCCTAAATACATATGCACCAAACCCAACAACACATCCAACTATGTAAAACAAATATTAACAGAAATGAATAATCAAACAAGCACTGACACAACTGTAGTGTAATACCCTACTCTCACAAAGTGATAGATCAACTAAACAAAAAATCAACAAAGTATATCAGAATTAAACCAAGCCTGAGAAAGAATTGATTTAGTAAATGTCTACAGAGTGTTCCACCCCAAAACATCAGAATACATATTCTGCTCAGCTGCATAAGGGACATTCAACAAAATGGAATACATAATACACTACAAAACATGTTTAAGTAAATGTAGAGGAATTCAAATCATTCCTTGCACACTATCTGATCATAGCACAATGAAATTGGAAATCAATGACAAAAAGAATCACAAAAACTACACAAACACATGGAAATTAAACATTGAAATTAAATTAAATGGATCACAGAATACATTAAACACAAAATTGCACAGAATGTACAATTAAATGATAACACTGGTACAATACACCTAAACCTGTGAGATGCAATGAAAGCAGTCCTAAGAGGGAAATTTATAGTGATAAACACTCACATCAGGAAAAGGAAGGAGCTCACATAAACAATGTAATGTTGGACCTCAAACTTCAAATCAAACCCTAAGCTCATACAAAGGACATGATTATAAAGATAAGGTCAGGAATTAATGTAATTGGAGTAAAAGAAGAATTAATGAGTTGGTTCTTTGAAAGAATAAGTAGAATTGATAAATCCATGGACAACCTCATCAGAAAAGGAAAGAAAAGACTCAAATTAGTGTACTGAGGAATGAAAATGGTGGAATTACTACAGATCCTGTGGAAATTCAGAAGATCATCAATATCTACTTTGAAAAACTGTACTTCAATAGGATGGAAAACACAGAAGAAATGAACAAATTCCTAGAAATGAATTACCAAAGCTAAAAGAAGAAGATTAAAAATTCTCAATAACCCATAATCAATTAATAAAATTAAAAAATGTAACTAAAAACTTACTAACAAAGAAAAGCCAAGGTCCTGATGGATTCATGGATGAATTCTACAAGAAATATACAGAAGATCTAATGCCAACAGTCCTCAAACTTTTTAATGAAATTGAAAGGGAAGCAATTGGTCCTAACTCATTCCTGGAGACAAATATGCTGATCCCAAAACCAGAGAAAGACCCAACCAAGACAGAGAACTACAGGCCAATCTCCCTAATGAACATAGATGCAAAAATCCTCAATAAAATGCTAGCAAACAGAATGCAGCAAAGCATCAAGAGTATGCGCCATGACCAAGTGGGATGCATCCCAGCAAGGCAGGGATTGTTCAACATGTGCAAATCAATAAAAATAATGCACCATATCAGCAGAGCCAAAGACAGAATTCACAAAATCATCTCAATAGATGCAGAAAAAGCAATTGATAAAGTCCAACATCCATTCATGGTAAAAACCGTACAGAAAATTGGAATAGAGGGACTTTATCTTAATCTGAAGAAAGCCATCTATGACAAAACCAACAGCTACCATCATACTAAATGGTCTAGAACTGAAAGCTTTCATTCTAAAATCAGGAACAAAACAAGGAGGTCCACTGTCACCTCTCCTATTCAATGTACTTCTGCAAAAATTAGCCAAATTAGACAAGAGAAAGAAATAAAAGCAATAAGGATAGGAAAGGAAAAAGTTCAATTATCATTATTTGCACATGACATGATACTCTACATAGAAGACCCCAAAGCTCCACCAAAAGAATCCTAATGTTAATAACTAATTTCAGTAGTATAGTTGGATACAAAGAAAACACTAAAAAATCAATAGCTTTCTTGTACACTAGTAAAAACTCAGAGAGAGAAGGCTTATCCTTCTCAATAGTATCTAAAAATACGAAGCATTTAGGAATCAGTCTAACAAAGGATATAAAAGATCTGTATAGTGAAAATTATAGTACTGTATAAAGGGAATCAAAGAGGATATCAGAAAATGGAAAGATATTCCTTGCTCATGGTTAGAAAGAACCAAGATAGTGAAAATTGCTCTACTCTCAAAACTGTTATACAGATTTCATGAAACTCCAATCAAAATACCATTAATACACCTCACAGAACCAGAGAAAATACTCCTAAAATTTATTTGGAGCGAAAAGATATGTAGAATACCAAAAGCAACCCTGGGCAACAAACGCAAGTCAGGGGGCATCACAATCCCTGACCTGAAATTATACTACAAAGCTACTGTGATAAAATCAGCATGGTACTGGCAAAGAAATAGATCTAAGTATTGGTGGATCAGAATAGAAGATGAAGATACAACCATTAAAACACTAAATCAGCTTATCTTTGACAAAGGAGCCAAACATGCTCTATGGAAGAAAGACAGTTTCTTTAATAAATGGAGCTCTAAAAACTGGCTTTCTTTATGCTGAAAACCAAAACTAGACCCCTGGCCGTTGCCATGCATTAAACTAAAGCCGAAATGGATCAAATATCTAAATATTAAAACAGAAACACTAAATATACTGGAAAAGAAAATAGGTAGAAATCTTTGAGACACAAGATTAGGCAGAGCATTCACCAATAAAACCAAGATCACATAGGAAATAAAACAGGAATCAACAAATGGGATCTCACCTTATTAAAATGCTTTTGGATAACAAAAGAAATCACCAGCAAAGTAAGAAGGCAATCTCATAATGAGAAAAAATTATAACCAGTTGTCCCTCAGACATAGGACTTCTATCTTGAACATATAAAGAATTGAAAGAAATCAGACCCCCTCATATTCAAAGACCAAATGCAAAAGTGGGCATCTGAGATGAATACATACTTCACAGATGAAGAAATAAAAATGGCAAATAAATATATGAAAAAATGTTCAACAGTATCAGTCTTCAGAGATGCAAAATAAAATAACACTGGGATTCCATCTCACTGTAAGAGGAATGGCTATCATTAAGAAAACAACCAATAACAAATGCTGGAGGAGCTGTGGGGAACAATGAGCCTTTCTCCACTGTTGGTGGGAGTGTAGACTGGTGCAACCATTGTGGAAATTAGTGTGGATATTTCTTTAAAAACTAAAATTAAAGATCCCTTTTGACCCAGCTATTCTCTTTCTGGGCATCTTCTCCTAAGAATTAAAACATCATACTACATCCCTATATGTGCACCCAGATTTATAGCAGTTCAATTCATAATACCTAAATGTTGGAAATGACCCAAATGCCCATCAACCAAGGAATGGGTACAAAATGTGTTTTTGTTACTATAATGAAATACTACTCAGCCATAGAGAAAGATAAATTTGAGTCTTTTATAGATAAATGGATGCAACTCAAGATCACACTAGTAAATGAAATAAACCAGACCCACATGGGTAAACACCACATTGTCTCCCTAGTGTAAGAAAGTGAAAGAGTAACCAAGATCCAAAATGTATAGCAGGTATTGTGAATAGGGAAGAAACTGAACAAAAGAAAAGAAAAACTGTGATAGGACAAAGGGGAAAGGAAGAAAGGTAAAGGAAAAAATATATACATACACAAGGCAGTTAAAATAGCTATACAGTTGCTTTCTCTTGGTTCGTTGAGGGGAAAGTTTGGTGCTAGTAATTTTATGGACAATGTATCATATTTATATCTTGTACTTTGAACAACTACTGAGTTGAATATAAAAATATATAACATGTTGATTACTGTTACTCTCCTACTAGCCTGTTCCGGGACTCTGCTTTATTGTTATTTCTTGCTTCTTTTCTGTTCAAAATAAAAATTAAAAAACAAAAATAAGTAAATGGACTTATGAGACTTGGGAAGTCAAACACAGCCTGTATTGATAATAGTGCAGTGGCAATCTAGTTTATGAACTGAATTAATTCCAGGATTCTGGGGAAGATGGCTGTGGTCATGTTTGTCATGTGAGGTGCATTTTGCAAACAGAAGAAAAATTTTGTGAAATGCTTCTCATTTGAAAATTGAACAGAAGCAAACAGAAGAGCTAGTGAACCAAGGTAGTACTGCATTTTCATGGACCTATGCATGTACCTGTGTAGACAGGTACTTATTGTTATTAAACAGATCGTGTTTTCTTATTTGATTATTAAACCTGGGCATGTGTTATTTTGCAAAATAATTTAATAAGTAAAATAGTTTTTAGCTGCTGTGACAGAAGGTGTACATTGGACTAGAACATATAGCTCAGTACTAGAGCATCTGTCTAATATGGAGAAAGCTTTGATTTCAACACCCATTACCACAAAAGGAAAAGTACAAAACTGTGAAGATATTTTTGCTCATGGTAATGTTAGAATTACATATACCACATCATTAATACTCTAAAATTATTGTTTATTTATCTTTGAATGTGTCATTACAATCAGATATTCAATTCAGAAATAGTTGATCATGTCTCTTTATTAGAGTTTTATAAGATGCATCTCCCAAAGGGAATTATCCCTTGCCTCACAATCATTCCCTTTCTATGCCATCACTTTTTTGCAATGTATACACTAGCAAGCAACTGTTTCAGACACAGAGAACACGAAGGGCAAAAATTAGATCAAATTTTCTGATGCACACCTTGAGAACTCACTAAGAATTACAACCACTTCCATCAAACCAGATATCAATGCATTGGTTTCACAAAACAAAGTCAAACATCCCACTAACATTATATTTATGCCACCCTCTCTTTAAGCTGTGATAGGAAAAATTACTAAAAATATAAAAGGTTTTTATACTTATATATATCAAATATATTATATATTTGATATTGTGCGGTCCAAGACCATTTCTCTTCACTCAGTGCAGCTCAGACAGGCCAAAGGAAAGACACCGGTAGTTTAAAGCTTTGGTAGGAAACCCAGCTGAGGGAGGAGAGACACAGAAGAGACCTCCACTGCTGGATACTAGAGATCAGTATGAGGAGGAAAAGACTTGAAGAAAGGCCACTCAGAGATGATGATGCAACACAAGTAGAGGCATTACAGTTGAAGAGAGATCTTCCTTTTAGGGGATAACCAGGGAACACAGAGCAACAGAGAAGAACGGTCCATAATTAAGGCAGAGATGAGACAACTGCAGGCTGAGGCAAGGTCTGTCACAAAACTCCTACCTGGCCTAACTGGGAAGTGGACACATATTTGATGGAAGTATGAAGACACTGATGGATCTTGGTTGCTTTCCTATTATGGAGACACAATACTCAACCCCCACAGTCTAGAAGAGCAGAGGTTACGTTGGGGTCCCAACTTTGGTCCATGGTCAGCTGGCCACAAGGCAGATGTGGCACGGTGGAAGGGCATGGCTGATGCAGAGATGTTCAGTCTGCAGCAGCCAGGCAGCAAATAGAACAGAGAAGAGCCAAGAAAAGTCTTTGAGGCCACAGCCCTCTTCCAGCCAGGTCTCATTTCCTAACAGTACGCTCAGCTACTGAACTCATCTATGAGCAGATCTACTCATGAGGACGACCTCTCCATGAGCCAGCCGCCTTCCAAACTCATGAGAACTCAGGAAGACATCTTAGATGTGAACCGTAACACTAAGTATTCAAGAGAAGATGATAACTGCTTTAAACTCCCAACCCAGGCTACTTAAATGGAAAAGAACTGTGTCCACTTCGCACAGGGATTCATCTAGGGTTTGTATGTAAATCTGGAAAACAAAGGTAAAGCCTTGGCTGGGGAGTGAGAGGTTATTTTACAAGATTTTAGAGGAAAGAAATATTTTCTAGAAAATTAGGATCACGACATCCCACATTATGAAAATGTAGTACAGGGAAGAACCTGAGCATATCACAGGTGACTTGCAGGGTATCTCAGTTACTCTTCTCATTGCTGAGACAAAAATATGCAACACTCAGAGTTAAAGGAGGGAAGGTTTATTTAACCCTCAGTTTCAGCCACAATCAGCTGGCTGCAAGGCAGAATGGTACATGGCAGAAGGGCAACAGTTTATGATGGTAGAAGACAGCAGAAGTACAAGAGCGAAAGGGGAACACAAACCTCTTTCTGCCCCTTCTATCTCATATAGACTGCTGGGATTAGGGCTGTGCCAATCCCATCAGTGGACTGACCCAGCAGTCACTCACCCTTAATCCCAGCACCCTTAATCCTAGCACTGAAACATGACTCAATGACAAACTCTAGATTAAGCTACTTCCAAAAAAAGTCCCATCTAAAAGTGCATGAGGCTTTGAGGGAACATCTAGACACAAATCATAATGCAGGGCATCATGGACAATGGGGAGTTTATGACCATAGGACATCACAGCATTATATGCCAAGCATAACCTGCATGTACCCAGCACTGTTTGAACAAGCTGTAAGCTAATGGTGCTGTAAGCTAATGGCTGAACTCAAAGGCAGAAATCCAAAGGAAAGAGGATCTTGAAAAGAACTACTTTGGAACCAAAGTCTAGAGATAGATTCACCCCTGTCATTCAATGTTTTAAAGGATGGTGACTTTGGGCAAGTTGCTGCCACTTTCTAGCTTGAGCTTTTTCCTTTATATAAATAATGAAATTTGAATTGAACATATAAGGATAAAAAGCAGGCCATGCTCCTCCAGAACTTATGCCTACAACCTGGTATATTAAACCTCACAGTATGAACAAAACATGCTATCCTGGGAAATTTCTTTTTTCTCTCTGATATGATTCATTCAAGATACCACGCCTCTATTAAAATGAGCATAGGCACACTTTACTGTGTAATGGCAATATTCATACATGTTAAAGACAAGATATAGCACGTTAGTGTTACATTAGGCTTGCAAAGTATGGTAGGTCAATTTCTACAGTGGCGCTCAATAATCCACACCTCTTGGGATATGAAGCTCTTACAAAGAGTATGATACACCAAAAGTGGTGGAAGAAACTTTCCAAGGTTAAATTACAAGTGAGTATGACTTTATTTCTTAAAAAAAACAATTGCAGTGTTTTCAACCGCTCTGCTGAGATGTTCATCTGGCAAAGAACAGCCAGCAAGGAACTAAATTATGAGGCTTTGAGGGGACATAAATTATTCTTACTCTATCCAGCTATCCACAAGAATTGAACTCTGCCAGTATCCAAATGAGTATGCTTGGAAGCATATTCTTCCATATATGAGTCCTGAAAAGATTGCAAGCTTAGCTGACTCTTTGATTGCAAGAGATCAGATGACTCCCGTTAAGCCACACCTGGATGCCAGTTCTATGAATGCTATGAGATAATACAGAGCTTTTACTAGTGTGATTTGTTGTACAGTGTAACTAATATAAAAAGATTTCTTTGGGTTGCAGCCAGAGATAACTAATAAAATAGAACCTCCCTTATCTCTGTCTGTAGAAGCACTGGGTAGAAATGTCTGAGATATCTCTCTCTGTGTTAACAGATAATTCTAGGACTGCATGAAAAGCAATCTTTAATATGGTGAAGACTGTATGGATGGATGTTCCACTGAAAGAGTAACCCTCAAATCCAAGTTCCTAGAATGAGAATTTATCTGTGTGAGGAGTTTCCTACCTGCCAACCTTCTGCAAGAATATTTTTGAGTAAATGACAGGAAAGGAAATTTGGTAATGCCTTCTCTTGGGATAGTGAGTGAGGTTTAGCTTGGCTTCCACAACTCAAAGACACTGAAGATAAAGACTTATAATGCAAATGTGAACTGTGTACTATTATGTGTATGTGCATTGTTCTTACTTTAATGTGGAGGTGTAAATAGGCTGAGAGGTGCCTGCAGGTAGCAATTATTTCTTACAACTACAAAAATTATTTAGTATTTCTTACACTTTATGTGGAAAATGCACAGATTGAGGAATCAGACAGCCTAGGGTACAATTATGGCTCATTTTCTTAGTAATAGAACAAGCTAAATGCTTCTGTATCTTCCTCTATAAAATATGTGTAACAATAATAGTACCTCCTTCACTTATCTGTTGGGAGGATAAAATTAGTTCATTCTTTCACCATGTTGTATAAATTATTGTTACTACATCCCCATGAGAAACAAATCTAATTTTAATAGCTTAAACCAATAACCACTTACCGTTGCTCTTGAGTCAAGAGACCATCTGGGTTGCTCTACTGATCCAGGAAGTTCTCAGTTGTGTTGGCTCATGAATCTGAGGTCAGCTGGTAAAACAGCTGGGGTCTGGCTGCTCCAAGATGGCCCCATGCACATGTCTGGCAGACACCTGCTGTTGGCTGGGATAATAGGGTTTGCTAGGCCATGTCTCTGATCTTCCAGCATGTCTGATTGAACCTTTCCCCCAGGTAGCTGAGTTGTCCAAGAGGGATCAGCAAGGCCTTCTCACACATGGAGTCCTAACTAGCACAACATCACTTCTTCCATTTTGAAGGATTGAACACAGGGCTTTCACATTGAGCTACATCCCCAGCTTTTCTTTCATATTTTTATTTTGAGACAAGGGCTTGCTAAGGCACTAAGTTGCCTAGGTTGGACATGGACTCATGATCCTCCTGCCTTGGCCTTCCTAAGTGTTAGGATTAGAGGCTGGTGCCACCATGTCCTGCTCTGCTGTATTTTACTGGTCAGAGTAAGGCACAAGATAGAACTATAAGCTCATATTTCAAAGGGAAGAGAACAGTCACTATTCCATCTTGGATGTTAAGAACTATAGTGGTAGCGATTGCTGTTGTGATTGGATGAGGTTCTAGTGTGATACTCACAGAATGTCAGTTATAAGAGCCCTTTGCAACCAAGTATTTCATATGTTCAATGGTCTTTATTGTGTAGATAGGAGATGTAAAGGAAGCCAAGTCTTTGTCCAAGATTTCCTGGGTGGTTAATGATGTTCTTAGAGTGCTATTCTGCGTGACTCTGAGCTCTAATACATGTGAATAAATACAAATGCATGTGACTACAGTAATTGTTAATATAATCTCTGTGTGTGTGTGTGTGTGTGTGTGTGTGTGTGTGTGTGTTTATTCTAAGTATCCTTACTGGGTCTACAAAATGTTTTCTACAAATTTTCTTGTTTTACTTGTTAGTTTAAAATGTCTGGATCCAACAGTTTCGTTTTGTTTCCTGTTTGAGCTCAGTGACTCCTAAAGGACACTATCAAAAATCTTTGGACAATGATCACAGAATGTTGAATTGCAAACATTTCCCAAAGCCCCAAGACATATTTCAACACTCACCTCCAGACACCACTGTTGCATGGCTGCCCAAGATAAGACTGGCCCTATTTTATAATTCAACTTCACTTTAGGGCAGAGGGAGTCAGGCAGAGCAACATAAACCCAGCCAACGGAATGTGTTATAAAAGCCCTTGTTCTTTCACCCTAAGGACAACCTGTAGAGAAATGATATGGTAAATGTAGATAGACAGTCTCTGCTTTTAGAGAGCAATGAATTCTTGGAAAACTCAAGCAGCCCTCTTAGTGACTATAATTGCTATGGTTGCCCAGAGGCGTGGGGTTGGAGTTACCATTGTGTTTACTGCTGCTGTTTTTATTGTTATGTTGCAATTTTGTTGTTGTTCTTTTGATATATGACATGGTATTAATCAACTAGTTTAGGAATATCTCAATGTAGAGGAGCATAAAATTCTTACCTGTGTGTACCTTCATTAGGATCACCTAAATTGTGCTGCATAACAAACAATACCCAAATCCCAAAAGGTGAAAACAGAAAGATGTATTTCTTATTCTCATTAAATTCTCATTCTGCATTCAGCAGGAAACTTGTCCAGCTTGTTCTCACTCTGAAGCTACCCATACTAAGTCATTGCAGATTATGATGAGGAAGGGAAAGGTCATATCCAATTGTGAAAGGGTTCTAAGGTGTTTTCCCAGAAAGAAGAGTCTGGACTCTTATTGGACAAAGTAAGTCACACACTTCCATGCCTTACTGAAAGAAGAGAGAGAAGGTCAGTCTTATGTCAAAAAGAAAGACAACTACAACATTTTGGGAGATTCCAATACATATCAGAAACATACTCTCAAGTGAAAGTTAAATTGGAAGGGAGGCAGCAGGAAGTACATGAATATATCCATCAAAATCAAAGGTGAAGATTGTATAAAACTAAGTGGCTTGCAACCTTCCATTCTGAGGGAAGATGAGATTCTCCCCTTTCATTCCTACTTAGTAGAGGACGCAGGCAAAACAGTCAGGCATCTTTTCATGAACAGTCTATTACTTACACTCATACCTGTTATTCTTCTCATCTCCAATCTCCGCACAAGTTTTATACATCAAATTGTGTTTGCATTCTCTACCTCCAGACACTCGCTCTTTCTGATACTCCCCACTCAGCCATCACCTATTTCTTCTCATCTTTTAACAGCCAGGAATCTTCAAAGAAGTCAGTTCCAACTTTCTTGACTGTCTATCCTTATTTATCCTTTTTAGGTCCTACCCACTGTCAAATGAAAGAGGATTAGAGAAAGGCAAGGATCCCTGGGATCATCTAACATACAGCCAAAGGACAACAAGAGTCAACAATAGGGGGGTACAGTTTACTTGCTTCATACCAATGACCCATGCTAGAGTCTGTCAATGAAAGAATAAATGAAGGGGTAAACTATTAAGGCCTCTCCATCCTCCCTTTTATGCTACCTCTGCCCCTGGCAGGTACTAATACCTGTATTCCTTGATCATTTCAATCTTCTGGCACTTCAAAGGAGTTCTCCCTTTCTTGCCTTGGTTATAGCATAATGATTGGCACAAAGGCAGGGCTCTGAAAGGTCT
This sequence comes from Dinomys branickii, assembly GCA_004027595.1. Lineage (NCBI taxonomy): Eukaryota > Metazoa > Chordata > Mammalia > Rodentia > Dinomyidae > Dinomys > Dinomys branickii. Next base: position 107,677 of record PVLD010004088.1, read on the forward strand.
TGTTTTTAGTCATTTTATTACACAATTCAAAGTCATTTAACCTCACTAACAAACAGCCTTTGTCTGCCTCAGAGTTCAAGGACTAAGATGTTGCAAAGCACACACCAAATCACCTAGCAAGGTTCCAGTGATTGTTAATTATCATTATAATTATCTATCACTGTTGCCTATTCTTTTGTGCAGTTAAGACCTTGCCTCTCCACTCTTTTCTTTTCTCTGCTTATTGTTTTTCTTTCCCAGAAGCAGCCCTAAGCCCATTGGAGTTGCCAAAGTGCCCGCCACACCCTGGCTAGACCTGGACACAGGGAGCTGGGGAAGGTCTTCTGTTTGGTTTGAATGCAATGATGGGGACAGACAAGGCCTGAGAGAGGTTAGAGATCTCAAAAAGTGACTCACAGATGGTTTATTAGAAATGGCTTTCAATTATCCATCTGTGTACCTTGGGGACATTGCACTTCACCACTGCAAGCTCTCTGCCCTCCCATATAGAAGGGGCAGTGTGGCCCATGAGACCCAACTTAGCACAGTGATATTTATGACCTGAAAGCAGCACTGCAAATGGCCAGAGCCTCTTAAGCAGGAGCAGAGGCTGCACTGTGCTGATGGGCTCATCGGGCTTGGCTCACTGATTTTACCAGTCTGAGATGGCCTCAGAGGAAAATAGCAACCACATGGGCTAAGGCTGAAAGGTATAAAGCAGGACAACATGAAAATAAACTAACATCAGTGCACTCTAGGCCCAGATATATGCACTGCACCTTAGGAGGCACTCACATATGTATGATCAGGTCTGGTTTTAGAGAAAATGCCATAAAGTAAGAGAGTGGTAATTATCTTTGTTTTCCTTTATATCTGAATGTCTCCCCAAAGCCTCAGGCACCCATGGATGAGGATTTTGGCAGATAACTAGATCGTGAGTGTGTGAAACTAAATCATGGGTGCATGATGCTGGATTAGCCCAGCACTGATGAGTTTATAGCTAGGTGTGATATGGGGAAATGAAGCCTGGTGGGAAGAGGTAAATCACTGTGGGTGTGGCCTGGAGATCTCTGCCACACCCTTCTGCTGTGCCACACTGCCTTGGAGCCAAGCAACTGTTCTGAAACCTCTACAAACAGTGACAAAAAAACAAACATTTCTTTTTATAAACTGTGGGTGTCAGGTATTGTGTCCCAGAGATGAGAAAGTAACTAATATAACCACCTCCATTTGTGAAAGAAACTTCACGTCAGGTCGATAAGAGAGGAGGACTGACTAAATCCTGCAAGTAGTGTAGTAAATACGTTAAGCACATTTCAGACCTACAGCAGTAAATTTGTGTTTATTTTTCTTTGCTGGTTGACCTTGAAACTTGACTATTGACAATTTTCCACTTTGGGCAAAGGGAGTTGAGGATAAAGACCATTCTCACATTGGTAATTCTGATGTCTTGGAGATATTCTCCAAATATCTCCAAATTTGGATTCTCCAAATATCTCATGTGCTCAGAGATGGAGCTTTCGGAAGGAGACTGGAACACCAGGGTGCTAAACTCCTTAGTGGATTCATGCCCTGATATGTTCATAGTTAGCTGAATGTCCTGCAAAGGGATCAGGCTTAACTGGAGGAGGTGCATCACATGGCGTTCAGCCTTGGAGCGCACATTCTTGTCTCCAGTTCCTTCCCTTTCTCTCTGCCCCCTGGGTGTCACACATTGCAGTTTTCCTCTACCAGGTTTTTCCGCCATTTCTTCCTTGATGTTAGCCAACCACTGACTGAAACCACTCAGACTATGGACCAAAATAAACCTCTTCTTTGTTAAATTATAGGTGTTGATTATTTTGCCCCAGTGATGAGAAAATGAGTAATACAATGATGATGACAATTTAAACGCTAGAAGTTGATTGTGAGACCCAAATAAGATCATGTATATGTTTATACATCATGACTAAAATGGTGGGATTTGTTAGTTTTGCTGACAAATGGTTGGTGCTGTCTTGTCAACTACACCTGTGCTATCCACTCTCTCAAGTGTTTTCATTCAGGGATGGGCAAAATAACCTACATCATCTGTCAAGCAGTTCATATCCCTCAGGTCGTGAATCATCTTCACCTATCTCACTCTGTATGTCAAGCCTTCTGCTTAGCATGTCACTGGCACCCTCCTTACCAAGTCTATGGCACTGTCTTAAAAGCTGTCATAAATTTCAGCTTCACCAAGGCCCCTGATGGTGATAACACCTCCCACATTCACACATTGCTCCTTGCTCTGAACTTAGCTGGCTGATCATATTGTCTATATGTTCAATTGTGCAATATGACACCATCTATCTTCTTGACAGGTGACAAGTGGCAGAAAGAGCAAAGAGTGGGAAGGGTCACACTGAAGTCTCAGATCTGCTGCTGGCCACCGGGGAAATTTTGTTGAAGTGGCTGAATCCAACAGAACCACATTTTCCTTGTCTGCAAAGTTTAGAAAACTCCTTCCGCTTCAAACTAAGAAATGTCTGAACATCAATAAGGGAGCAGTTATAAAACGCTTTATTGTTCATGTATTGCTAGTAAGATGAATCTTGTTCTTAATTTGTTATTTAAATATTGTAATTTCATTTGAAGTCTTGTCTGAAATCTCCGATCTGAAATGTCTGACTTCATTAACTTTCATGGTAGTTTCTCAAGTCAGAAAAAGGAAGAAAATGCCTTTGGAACACCTGTTGGAAGCCAGTTAGTGCATTAAATTTCTTTACATTTTTGCTCCGTTTTATTCTCACAGCATCCCCTACAGGGAGCTGGTATTCCCCCATCCCAGAAGGCCACAGTCTTGGGTTTCTGATTTGAGTAGAAGCAAGGATAGTGGTCAGTGGAACAGAGACAGATAATCCCTGTTCAGGGAGGATTGCACCAACTAACAGTCCTGGAAGCAAGTAGCTCCCAACTCCACACCCAGGAGTGTTTGGGGACTTTTATATCCAGCTGTAGGAGGAAATTGAACTTGAATGTGTGAATGCAATCAGCTAGGAAAAAAAAAATGAACAGAGGCCATAATGCAGTGCTGGGACATTCTTAGGATAGGATGAAGAAGAGATGGAGATGAAAGAGAACTAAGGAAGCAGGGCCAAATCATGAAAATATGCTCTTTCAGAATTTAGAAGAAGAATTTTATGCTTGCAGAAGTACTCAAAAAGGATTACAGTTGTTTAATTTGGTAATGCAAAGGTTGAAGTGTCTGATGACTTTGGCATTTAGTTCTCTGTTAATGGGGAAGGCATTTTTAGGGGTCATGTTGGTGAGGAGAGATGTATCACTGTAGTTTATAGAAAGCCTGGGAAGTGAGGATCATGCTAGGAGAACAAGAGTTGATAAATAAGCAGGACAGGGAAGACTGATGAGTGATAACCAGGAGAAGATGAAGGCTCCAGAGAGAAGTTTGGGCATGTAAAATGGCCATAAACTTACAGAAAGCTCACAGTTATTTAGAAAGGAACACTGATCTGTGGATAAAGTCTATGGTCCTGCATCTTCTGCACAACTTAAAGATACTGTGAGGAATGTGATCCCATCAGGTCCCTAAAGTAAAGCCGCAGGGAATCTCAAATAAGCCAGAGCACAACAAGTGTTACACTGGGTCTTGATGTCTCCCCAAAACTTCATGTACTCAGAGATGGTTTTTCTCATAGGTGGCTAGATCTGGGGTATGCGATAACAAAATTAATTTAGCATAGTCTTGAGTATGGGTAATGGGAAGGCCCACCCAGGGTGTGGGTGGCACCAACAATAGTCTTGTAGCCTGGATAGATATAGAACGAAAAGGTGGAAGGCATGCTGCTTGCTGCTGCTGCCTCCTGCCTATCCTGCCATGGACTGTTTCTCCTCTGCCATGCCCCTCTGCCATGCTCCTCTGCCTTGGAGCCAGCCAACTATGGAACATAAACCTCTAAAGTGAGCCAAAATGAACCTCTCTTCTTTTAACTTGTGAGTGTCAGGTATTCTGTATCAACAATGAGAAAGTAACTAAGACACCTAGAAAGTTAATAAACATATGAAAGGGACTTAATATTTTCCCAATTGCACATATACATACAAACACATGTAGAACATATAGAAAACTCAATTGCATGAGCATCATACTCACACACCATATACACAACATACATCACACATACAATACTATACAAAACCACATAGACAGCATAAATCATATGCACATCACGTCTATATCACATAGCATAAACAGCACACATAAAACACATGAAAGACACACAAGTAACATATACAGCACACTTTACATGCATATCAGACACACTTCGCACATAACACATATAACACATAATGCAACACACAAAATCCATAGTCAACACACATCACATGCACATCACACAACATACATATATAATACAACTCAAGAAAACACAACTTGTATCATATGGGTATCATATATATCCTACACTGTAATAAACAGCACACATAAAACATACAACACACAAGAAAGATGTAAAATGCACTTTACAGCATATCATACATACATCACATGTACAATACCTATAAAATCTGACACACAACATTCATGTACACAGCACAGATTATATACAGCACACATATGTGTGAGTGAGCACTACATATATATACTTACACACCACATAAAACCCCAACACTTACCGCATGCATAAAATACCCACATGACACAAATACACACACAGTGGAGTTGCCTAGCAACCCAAGGCTCTGCACACCATAATGTCAGCAAGCAGGCAGGGAAGAAAGGAAGAAGATGTTGGCTAGCCCTTGAAGAGCTGCAACATCAAATATTTAACCACAAGGCAAGGAGGGAGGCAATCAAGGGACAAGAGCATGAGAGCGAAGCCTCTCTCTTTCTCCCTGAAAGTGCAGGTCAGAGCTCCCCAGGGGCAGATCCTGCCGCACTCTGAGCATGCCTTAGAGACCCTGACCCTTCTTCAGAAGACACACTTGTGTATTTAGTCCACACAGAGCAAGTCACAGCTGCCTCACCAGACAGAAATGGCCTTTTTTCTTCTGTTTTAAAAAGTTTGTCATGAATAAACAGCCTCTTTGGAACTCTCATATATCTATGGCTCTGGACGTAGAGAATGTGCAGAAATTGCACATTAAAAGTAGTAACTATAGACTCATATGTGTTGATAAAAAGAGACTTAGAGAAGTGGGATGGGGTCCAACCTGATGTAGAAAGAGTGTGATTATCTGCCCTGGGTGGGCGGATTTATTGGACACAAGGCAGTTCCACTGCAGCCAGTCTCAGACAATGTCCTAGGTTTTTCTGACCAAATTCTTTGACATAGGAAGGACCCTAGACAAATGTGGATGATCACTCTTTTTCTTCTTGCCTCTGGTGAAAAGCGTGGGATGACAGAGAAAGTTGTTGTTGTCTAAATATTTTTATCTCCCTTTTTACTCCCAAAGTAGAAAATTCTAGAGGGCATCTCCAGGCTCTCAGCAATGATATTCTGGCTCTGTTTCTTACGGTCCTCCCTCTCTTTTCTAGGTCTCTCTGACAGCACCAAGCTGCATGCTGGGCTGTCAGGGAATGTTCTGAAGTCATACAAAAGGAACTGGCACAAAGAAAAAAAAGTTTTTCTCTTAGTACCCTGCTTATATTAATCATCTCACCAGCAGGGATACCCACTTCCTCTCACTTTTCTTGTCTGTCTGCTGTTTGCTTTTATTTTTGCAGATATTCTGATCTGAGCTGTGTGTGCACCCCAGAAATCTCCAGAATGCCAAGAAAGATCTCTGCCAACAGATTCTCTTATCAAGCTCCCCCTGAGTTGGTTTTGTCATATCTGGATGGAGAGGAAATGTGTCAACTCATACATGCCTGTTTTTCCATACAGCCACAACTCAATAAATGCACAATGATAAAGTATCCCAACTGGCACAGAATGAAAAAGCTAAAATGTCCTCAGCTGTCAACTTCTGGCCAGCTCTGCAACTGTTTCAAGTTTTGTCTTGAGTTCAAAGAACAGGCCCAGAGTGATTTAATCTTTGAAAACACATGTCTAAGGGGCTGGGGATATAGCTCAGTGGAATAAGCACTTGCCTAGCAAGCGCAGGGTCCTGAGTTTGATCCCCAGTACCGCAAAAAAAAAAAAAAAAAAAAAAAAAAAGAAAACACATGTCTAGAGCAATGATTCTTCAGTTTGCCTGGAATGGCCCCAGGTTAAACCTGCTGTCCAGATTCAGTTATTAAGAGTCTGCTTTGGACTCTCAAGAGTGCCCCAGTTGTAAAGTAAGTTCTATGGGCAATGAGGATAAACCACAAGCTGTAAACAGAGCACAAAAGGTAGAGCTCTAGTCTTGGAGGACCTCAGTCTCTCAAAAAAGCAGGCCAATCAACTATTAATCAGCATAAGATAAAGGTATGCAGCATCATACAGCTTTGTTCCATTGTGTCTCTGTCCCATCTCACCAGCATGCTGCCTGGATGCAGAAGTACAGAATAATGTTGTTGTTATTGTCTGTTTTAACCAATCACAGCATTCTGTAGGTGGAATGTTCCCCACAGTGGTCTTCCCTTCTTTTTCCTGGCCAACCTTTACTTTCCTTGCCCCTTCTCTTTCCTCTACAGCTTTGGATTCTTCGGGACCTGTAACTCAGGGAGATGGTCAAGGGGATACATAACAATCACAGAGTCACAAACACATATTCCAGCTCTCTGCCTCTCCCCAAACCCTGCAGTGACTTCACCTCTCCCGCAGTTGCATCTCCCACATAGCCTCCATCCTGTGTACAAGGGTATGAAAGAAAACATTTTGGGTAGGTCTTGATGATTTCCTGCTGCAATCCTGAATGCCAGCTTCTGTCCTTTCATGGTGGCCTGGCTTGTACTGCACTCCTGCTACTGCTTCTCTTGTTGACTTGGTTACTGGTAAATTCTAGCCAGACTGATAATCCATCCTGATATTTTACCCAAACATGGCTGAGTCAGTATAGAAATCTGACCTGCTGACTTGGTCACCAGGGTGACAATGGTCTCACCCTCCTATAGCCACTCATAGACCCTTGCTCACAAGAGTGGAGCCTCTTTCCCACCTCAACTACAACTCTTAGTCTCTGAACAGGATGAGCTCGCTCATCGTTTCCTCCTAAGTTTCTCTTCACAAGCATATGACTTCTGCCAATGAATCATTCAAGCTGGGAGCTTCCATCTGAGTAAAAATACAGCAACCTCCGCCTGCAAATGTTAAATGTCCCCAGGTTTATTATGTATGTTTAATCTTTATCAGCTTTTTAATTAAAATGTCATCACAAATTTAAGAGAGAAGGAAAGGCCATAGGAAAGGCCAGAGGGACAGAAGTCTGTTAGAATGCAGTGAGAGGGGCTGGAGGTATAGCTCAGTGGTGTAAGTGCTTGCCCGGTAAGCACATAGGCCCTGAGTTCGATCCCCGGTACCGAAAAAAAAAAAAAAAAAAAAGAATGCAGTGAGTTAGGGAAACTGTTTCTTCATTTCCTTTCCCTAAAGTCTTCTAAATTTCTGATGTTTTTGTGTTTTCAGTAACTTCAAATCTTGAAATTCATGGGTTGAAAAATGCGAGACACTGACTTGCCAAGTGCCAAGGATATAAAAACAGATAATAGAAAAGTTAAGTGAGCAGCTATAATTCTGTGAGGCATAGGTAGGAGCCACGATCAAAGTAGCGACTGCTCAGAGCACAGGGTGGATATTTTTGTGGGTGACAATGGGAGGGGAGAGCAGAATTACTTATTATCTCTTGGATCATCCTTGAGTTTTCTCCTAAGACATCTTTTTCCTAGATTGTAAATTTCTTCAGGAGAAGGACCTTGTCTTTCTCTGCTCTATCCCCAGATAGTCTTTTCTCTGCTTGGCACACAGCTCCCAAAGCTTGATGATTGATTGACTGATTGATTGATGATTGATCAAAACAAGTGAGGAAATGAGATCATCTAGAAAAGTCTTAGAGCAGCAAACTCTTGCCCCCAGTGTGCAGGCAAGTCTCTGTGTGACCTTGAACAGCCGTTCATCATAGTTTCTTCAAATATAAAATAAGTATGACCAGATAATTACTGAGCTGCAGACAGGATTTAAATCTTCATGAACTTATAGCTGTGACTGTGGGACCACAACTAGGGAGAAAGTCGGAGATGTTCTAGGGTTTGATGACCTGTTTGTAGAAGTCATCATAATGGGCAAGCTTGAACTTCAGGTTCTCTATTATTTCAGGACATTAGAATAGAACACCTTTTTCACTTGGTGTCCCTCCAAAATGAAACAAATTCTGAATCAAAACATTAAATTTCATCTTTAAAGATCAAATCCCATAACACCATCACTATAAGGAACAGGAATAGGCTGAAGCCACATATAATTCACTGGCCTGTTGATTAGAAACCAGTATTTTCAGTAAGTTCATTTTTATCTCAGCTATAAAATTTCAATCCTGTCTCAAACATGGTATTTTCCCTTTCAATATAAAAGGCAATTTATTTTATTGTTACTTGAAACTAAAGAAATCCAATAAACTGGCATGTAGCCAAAGAAGACTATAATGATAAAATGATTGATCTTTTTATAATGCATTGCATTGCTATTCTCAAATTGGAGAAATGCAATATAGAAGATATTCATTTATACCACTGACTGGTATTCATCTCAGTAATAGAATATAACACTCCTTTCTATTTATTAAGTACCTGTCATCACTAGAAATACAAAGTAAAGAGCCTTCACCATTAATGCACAGCCATGGTCATATATTAGTTGGTATAGCCCACTCACATAAAGGATCTATATGTGAACATGAGGCAGAAATGCCAGCTGTATTGCACAGTGAGGAAAATAAAAGTGGTGCATCCACAGTTAATGGTGGAGCAGTTACATAAGCAGCTATTATTCAGAAAGAGGGCAAAACATTCTAAGCAATTGGAATTACCCAAAACAGGAGTTGGCAAAGGGTGATAACCCTAGAGGCTAGTTTCTGGACTGCATGCGTTATACACCAGCTTGACAAACACATCATCTTGCTGAAACAGATTTTATTACTCCCTCATTCAGATGAAAAGAAAAAGGCTCAAAGAAGTTAAGCCTTTCTCCTTTGGGTCACTGCGGTGCTGTACAACTGAGTAAAAATCTGAAGGGAGTTTTGACTGATTCATTATACCACAGTGCTTCTTCACGAAGTAGTGATTTACTGTCACCTAATCTACTGAGAGAAATGCCAGCTGACAATAACAAAAATAGTGAGAATTTATGCAGTTTTAATGTTTGCTATCTTTGACCAAGAAATTTTGGATGAGCTTCTACTTGAACCATGTGAGGTCCCTGAGTAGAAAACACTTCAGGTATTCTGCACTAACCCAACTGAGTAGGAAAGGTGACTGAGTATTTTTCCGAGGATAGGAAGGCTTATCATGAAGGGTTTCCTGGAGGAACGGGAGAACAGAAGAAGCTCTAGTACAACTATCATGAGTTTGCACTCTTCTAAATTTCCACTCAGACTCACTAAGATTCTACATTTCTCAAATTCCTCCCAGATACCTAATGAGTTGACCACAGCAGTCATTCTTTTCTTAAATCTTTACAGTAATAGAAGACTCATCACAACCTCAAAGTTCTGCGCACCAAATTTTGATAAGTGATGTGCTGAGTCTTTCCCAATTCACAGCACTCTAACTCCTAGAAAATTATTCTATATATGAAATTCTATTTTTTCTTCTGCAGCTCTTATCCTTGGGTGTTTTGTTTTCCATCTGAGTCAAAGAGAATAAATTGAGTGGCCTTTAAGGCATCCAGAAAAATGTCACCCTCTCTCTGAGTGGGATCGTGAAGATCGCAAAGGAAACAGAAGTCACAAGTTTCCGGACAGTGCTCCTTCTCACTGCCACACTTGGTCATGGGTAGGGTTTTTTACCTTCCTAATCTCTCCACCAAAGACTGCAGGTATCTGTTCTCAACAATTAGTGTATTGGATATGATGGCTTTTTGTAGCTTTTCCCACTGTATTTCAGGATAATTAATTCTTCTATGCCCTACCTGAGCTCACTGGCTAGAGGAATTCAGTCCTGCTAACCTTTTCCCCACATAACCCAAGTTTTCCCCATAAGATCCTTTCAGGCTGTCCTCGGCCAAACAAGGCAATGAAAACTCTCTCCTCCAACAAAAACACAATTTTTCAACTGTGCTGAACCCATAATACAAATTACCAATCCCTACCCCACCGTAACTACCACCAGCCTGCTTATAATTCTGACAAAATTTTTCAAATATCTTCCTCAAAGTGTCCTTTTTCTGACATCTTTATTGAGGTAGAATTGATAAAATCATACATTAAAACACACAGCTAATGTACATAGTGCTGAAAATGTGAAGATTTTTCCTCTAAGATTATGCACAAAGCAAAGATGCCTGCTTTCATCACTTCATTTCAACAGCTCTGAAAATCATGTCCATAACCATTAGGCAAGAACAAGCAAGAAAAAAATACATACTAGAAAAGAAGAAGTAAAACTGTTTTGCTAATGACATGATCTTACATACAAAAGATCCTAAAGACGACACACATAAACACACACACACTCACACACACACTCCCCAGTTAGAAGTAATAAATGAATTAATGAATTCTATAAATTGGCACAACAACCGTTGTGTTTCTATACACTGAAATATAATATGTGAAAGAAAAAACTAAAATCACATTTTTAATATCAAAAGAAATAAAATACTTAAGAATAAATTTAATCAAGGAAGATAAAAGACGTGCACAAAAATCTCTATAACATTGATGAAATAAGTTATAAAAGACATAAATAAATCTAAAAGATATGAATTGGAAGACTGAGTGTTAAAATATCCACACTATCTAAAGCAATCTACAGATGCAATACTATCCCCATCAGAGTTCCTTTATAAATCAATATCTATAGTGAGCTTCACATTTTTAAAAAAAACTATCAAAACACATATTAGGCAATAATACTTAAATTGTTCATTACTATTTGTATTAATCCATGTCTCGTGTCACTGCATTTTAGAAATTCTGTTCTTAAGGAAGATTACCCATACCAGGAAAGGGAGATAATTCCAGCCATAAAGTATTTTGTCAGCTGACCATTTTGACATTGGTGTTGGTTAATATTTGATTTCTGTTCAACTTTTTGGTATACTGAGAACTTGGTAGGTCCTCACTGACTTCTTTACTGATGCTCAAAGGGCTCAGGACCCCAGAAGGAGACCTTCTGTTCAAAGCCTAACATGTCCTACCTTGAGCTCTAAACTTAAAACACCTGTGTGCTAGGAAAGCTTGAGCTTGAACTACTAAAGTGCATCACAGACGTGTTTGCAAGGGGGCATGAAAGTGGTATGATAAGAGGCAACCACATATCTTTGATGGAGACAGAGTAAAGTAGTTAGTTTGTGCATTGTGCATTTGTCAGCTTTTTGTTTCTCTGAACAAACAAAACTTAAAGAAAAAGAGGTTTATTTGCTCATGCTTCCACAGGACTCAGTCCATGGTCAGCCGGCTGTAGACAGGATGATCATGATGGAAAGGTGTGGTGGAGCAAAATCGCTTGGTTCATGATGCAGTCCAGGGAAACAGTGCCAAAAAAGGAAGGGGTGAGTAAAATATGGTGCCTGATGCCATGACTCTATGATCCACTCAGACACCCAGAAATGTGCTTTACTAATCTCTAGGCACATCCCAAGCCAAATCTTCCTGTACCGAGCACATTTATGATATGGGATGAAGTTAGGTCACTTGCACTTCAAGGTCACCAGCCCCCTTCTTCCCATTTTTGTTTTTCCAGACTCCATGAGATGAACAGCTTCTTCTGTCACACACTCTTGCCATGATTGCTGCCTTACCACAGACCCAAAAGCAATAGAGTCAGCCAACCATGGACCGAAGCCACCAAGGCTGTGATCCAAAATACCTTTCTTACTTATAAGTTGATTATGTCAGGCACCTTGTTACACTGATTCAAAGCCATCTAATACATATGCATACCTATAATAAGTTTTAATTTATAAAGGAAATGCAATAAGAGATTAATAGAAATAAAATAGAATAATTAAAATAATGAACTCTAATAAAAGTCATGCGAATGTGGCCTCTCTCAAAATTTTGTTGTACTTTCACCTTTTCAATGAAAAAAAAAAACTGTCCATGGCCATACCACCCTGAATGCACCCAATCTTGTCAATTAAAAGAAACACTCTATGGTTCACTATTAGCATGTCCAAACTGCTGACATTACTACCTTTGTGCTTTTCATTCATGATTAAGTAAAGTAAGTGTTCCTTGCACACAAGCACTATGATATCACAGCAGAGAATCTGATAACTAAGATGGCTCCTGAGTGACTGATGGGTAGGAGGCAGGTAGAGCACAGATAAACTGGACAAAGGGATGATTCCCATACAGGTTGGGGCAGAGTAGGGTGGTACAAAATTCAATCACGTTATTTAGAATGGTACATGCTATAAACTGTATGTATTGTTTGCATCTGGAATTTTCCATTTAAAAATAATGGAATGTAATTGATAGTCATTAACTGAAACCATGGATAGCAAAATTTCAAATGGTAGAGGATGACGACCCAGTTAAAGGAAGTAGTCTAACTGTGCCAGCAGAACAAGGCCTGTGGTGTCACAAGCTGAAACTGGAGAATTTGGTAGCTCACAATTTTCACACAGGCAAACTTCATGCATATCAGCCTTGTAAGTTGTTTGATAAAAAGTGCTGATATGGAGCCGCTTAAGCAATGCTTGACAGCACCATGCTTGATTGAAAAATAAAATATGGTGCAACCCTCACGGGCACACTGTGCTGACTTCACAAAATGACTGCAGCTGGAAGCCCAGGGAGCCCTTAGCTCAGTGATGGGTGAATCTCCTGAGGTTTAGAGTTCAAGTTCAGTTCGGGTAATAGCTCAACTGCTTTTATGCTTCCTGAAGCTTAATAGAGTCTAGAGAAGGAGGAAGAGAGTTGGAAAGGGAACTGCTTTGAGCAGTCGATTGTAAATGCACAGATCAGAAAAACAGTGTCAGTTCTGAGATGGCATGTAGAGGGTGCCAGGGGACAAGGCCTGGGCTGCAGCATATTAGCATGACAAAAATCCGGTGTCCTTTTTCTTGATTCTTATTCTAAGGCTTTGAGTCCAGTTGAAAGATGAAGGTCATGTGAGCAATTTCTTTTGATCCCACCTAAAATGCAACTAAAAATGAGGCTTATGGTCTGTGCCTGCCCAATGCTTCACTCATTCCTCTGTGGTAACACTGACCTCTAACACTGGACCTTTGCTGGCTCAGCAACTACGTCTTGGAGCCTGTCATATGCCACATAGCACTCAAGTAGCTGGCTCTAGAGTCACATGGTCTTCGTTCAAATCCTAACCCCACCACATATTTCTAAGTGATCTTGGGCAGGTTATTAAACCTCCCTATATTTTACATCCTTAAGAGTAACATGGAGGTACTAATGTACGGACCTCATGGTGTTGGTGAGAGGATTAAATTAGTGAAGATGTATGCAATACTAAGAAAAGATTTCTCACCACACAATCAGGGTTATATCAGCAAAACAGGCACTCATCAAATAAGCACCAAGAAAATGAATAATTATAAAACCCATGATCTGCATTATGTAAGAAAGATATGTCATCAAATAGAGTACTCTGGATTAATCTACAGAAGCCATAATCAAAGAAAGCTACTGAAAAGTGGAAGTGAAATTTCTCACAGGAAACTAGAAATTAAGGTTAGTCTACTCAAAGCAAAGGAAAATTCTAAGTTGATTCATGCTACTCTACTTTCCATTAGACCGGTGGTGGGCAAATGTTTTATAAAAAGGTCAGGCCATAAATATTTTAGGCATTGTGGTCAGAACGTCTCTGTTGCAATTTCTCAACTCTGCAATTGTGATGTGGATGTAGTTACTGGCTATAGAGATTTCCAGCCCCCTCTCAACACTGTAAGTGCTCCTAGGGCTGCATCCATCCCAATCACCTTGAGATCCTAGTCCTGACACTGAGAAGGAGTTCAATAAATGTCTGTTGAAGGGATGAAGAGTAAACAAAAAATACAATAAGTATCAAGAGAGCAGCATGACTCCAGGATTCTATTAGGTATTTCAAGGGATCAAAATGTGCTATAACTCAAGTCTCACCTGTTACAGAAGGGTTTCCCTAATAAATTCACCCTGCTAGTCTTATTAGAATTACTATTGTTTTCACTCTTTTCAGCATGACATTCAACTCAGCAAAGTCATGGCAGTAATATTATTTCCTTTGTTTTAGCTCAAGATCTTCATAACACCTTTGAGACAAGGCAAAAGAAACCCACGGAGAATCTCTCCTTTCTCGTAGATTCCCTCACTCCCCATGCAGTGTAGGGTTCTGGCTGAGATCACCAGCTTTCACCCGGAGATCTCATGCTTTCCTTCTGTGGTTTTACATTTTGCCTGGAAAGGGCTCCTTGATGTGGCTCCAATTCTCAGCAAGCCCCACCATTGCACCTGGATCGTCTGACTCGTTTTCATCACTGATGCAACTGCACAGATGTATGTGACTAACACAACTAGGGGTCATGAATGAAATGTGCATGGGAGTGATATGTGCCATTTCAAAAACAAGGAGAAGGAGAATGTGCCTTCCCATGGCTCCCTGTCTCCCCTTGACAGATAAGTGTGAATATTACCAAGGCTAAGAGGAAGATAAACCACAAAATTCAGTCACTGCTGAGGAAAGTACTATCTGACCAGGAGCATCACGTGTTTGTCAGCATTCTCCAAAGAAATGGAATCAATATGATGTAAAGATAGATCAGTGATAGACAGATAAATAGGTAATACATAATAAAATGACATAGTGTGTGTTTTTTATACTGTATGAGCGCACATGACTATAAAGTTGAGAACTCTCATGACCTGTCTTCTAAACCCAGAGAATCAGTGGTATAGATCAAAGACTTGAGATTCAGAGAGTTGTTGGCATAGATACAAGCCTAAAATAAAAGCCTGGGCACCGGGAGTACTAAGATGAGGAGATCAATGCCCCAGCTTATGTATTCAGGTAGAAAGTAAACTCAATCTTTGTCTGCCTTTTTGTTCTCAAGTCCTTAACAACTTGAATGATGCTGACCTACATTGGTAAGGGCCATCTATTTTATTTAATCTACCAATTCAGATGCTAATTTCATCCAGAAACACTTTTCCAGTTATATGCAGAAGTAACATTTTATGAGCTATGTGGGCCTCTTGCCCAGTCAGCTTGAAACAAAACTAACCTTCACAACCCACAGTGATTGATGTATGAGTCCAAAATAAACTGTGTGAAGCCACCACAATTCTATTTCCTTGTTGTTATTTATTGTTGTTGTTGTTATAGTTGTTGTTATAGCAGCTAATCTTACCTTACACATTCTTATTGGAATTTTAAATCCAGATTAAAATTCAAGATAGATGGTAAATTCATGAAGGCCAAAGTCTGTGTGTTTTGTAAAAGCCCTTTATCTTATACCCTAGAACCTAGTAGTTCTCAAGATATGGTTTTCAGATGAAGGAATTAATACTTACCTAAACATCAGGTGTATTTAACAATCTGGAAACATTCCAAGAGCTTTCCAGAAACCAGTAGAGTAATCTTGGCAGAAGAGTTCTAGACCAAACAAAGAGGAACCCCTAAATCACACAGTAACCAAAATTATTCTGTGCCCTGCTAATGATGATATTACTGTATTTACCAGTATTATTAACACTACTACAACAAACTACTGGTAGTTTTCAAAGGCTTACCATATAGCAGTCACTGCTTGGTATATACATACATGTTTTTAGTAACTATAACCACACTATGAGATGTGCATTCAGATCTTCTAACTACATTGTTATGTTTTGCATAACAAAATACGAAAGACTTCAATGAGAGAAATTTATTTTCTCACAGTTGTAAAGATTAGAAATACACAGGCAAGGTGTGAGGAGAATTAGTTCCTCCTGGGGGTCTCTCGCTATGACTTAGAGATAGACATTTCCTTTTGTGTCCTTGTGTTGTCTTCCCTCTTTATGTATGTCTATGTTCTAATCTCTTTTTATGAGAACACCAGTCAGACTTAGCTAATAACCTCACCTCAAGGCAATTACCTTTTAAAAGGATTTACCTCCAAATACAGTCACATCCTGAGGTAATAGAAATCAAGAACTACATATAAGGGTATACAATTCACCCCAGAGGAGACCTACATCTAACAAAGGAAGAGAGATTATAGTTAAAGCATGCACCACAGCTCAGCTTTGAGCCCAGGATCCTGCATCAAAATCCCCTGTTCTTTAGCCTGACAGCATATTTGCTCAACACCAGATGTTCCCAAGCATGGACTCCATCCCTCCATTTTTGGTGCTCTATGCGGCTGTTAACAGCCCCAGGTGTGTTCCATTCCTGCCGGTCATAACTCCGCTGGCAAGATGACCTGTTGGCCTAATCTCCAGATAGTCTTCACCAGCTGAAGGACGTTTTGGAGTGTGCCTTTTGCTAGTTACACTTTCCTTCTGGAAATATATTCAGGACCTCCTGAGATTAGACAATTCATCTAAGAAACATGACAGTCCTTTGGGCCTTACAGTAACAAACACGGAAGGTCTCAGAGCTGTACTTTTCTTTTCTGAACCTCTTTGGAATCAGGTGTGAGCCACCCTTCCCTGTTCCTTCTTACATCTTGGGACAGGGAAGAGACCTTAGGTTCCCCTTACCTCTCAGCTCAAAATGAGATCGCACTGCTCCGAAGGTAACGTCACTTGTCCCTGTCTTCTCCATCACTGCAGCCTTAGCCCATGTTAAGAGTTTTGGTTCCCAGGACTTCCTAACTCATCTCTGTGCCTGAGGTCTCTCCTGTTCCAGTACATTCTCCATTCAGGTCCCAGGACTAATCCACTTAAAACCTCAAAGTTCTCCATGTCACCCATAAACTTAACAGTGCTCCCCTCAGCACCCGGAGGTAAGCTGTATTCCTCCCTCACCATGGTCTCCATGCTTCTACCACTTTCTTTTTATACCCTTCAGTGGGACTCCTCATAATCAGAGCCCCCTCCCCAGTTTCCATCTCCTTCTCTGCTTTTGAAGCTTTCACCTATTTTCTTGTGCTCCTTGAGCATCAGTGCAGCATCATTTTTTAAGAAAAGCTTCTTTAGGGTCTCCCACCATGACTTGTGTCTCCTTTCTGGCCACGTGTTCCCCAGAACTTCTTACTGGGCCACAGATTCCTGTTCTAATCTCTATCATTGCAGCTAATAATCACATTATGTTTCCCTGTTTTGTGTCCATCTTCCCAACAAGACCATGAACTTCTGCAGAACAGTAGCTGGATGGTCATGATTAAAGTCTAGTTCATTAAACAAAGTAGAACCTCAGTCAGTGAGGAGCTGAGCTCATGGCTCCTAAGCCTTTACCTCTAAGTCCTCTTAGCATAGACACTGGAGATTTTAGGTTCTGAGCAGCATTCAAAATGAGATATACAAGGAACTGGGCCATAGTCCTAGTCCCTCTTCATTGGCCCTATTCATTGGCTCAGAGGCACAATTGCAAATGAAATCTTAAAAACAACTCAACGCTCACTACTTTTCAAGGTAAGTAGGTAAATTAAGCTCGAATAACACCTCTTGACTTTTCTGACTGTGAGTTATGTTGAAAATATGAAGGAGTTAGTAAAACTCTCTTGGCCTGATTTAGGCCTCTGCTGGCAGTCCATGTGCTAGAGAAGAGTCACACTCAGGCTCCTCACTGGGATACCATCTCTGTTTCTGACCCACGTCATGGCTTCTCCAAGAAACAAAGTAGAGACCATCAACTAGGTGCAGCTCAGATAGAGACCTAGCTCTCTTCTTCATTGTGAAAAAGAAGAAAAGTCCGTTTTTTGGGCAAAAATGTGTTAATACTTGTGTCACCTAAAAGCATCTAAATTACAGCTGTTAAGGGGGGAGGCATCTCTTTTTCAGCTGGTTTAGTACACCCAGTTTTCCTGGTATTGATTCTCTGCTTTTCCCTGCCCTCGCTTTATTGCTTTGAACGCGGAATGCTTGCTTCCCTGTACAAATGGAAGTTTCCTATTTGAAAGGCCGCGAAGTCCAGATCACCTGTAGCAAAAGGAGCACCAAAGGAGGTTCTGGGTACCTGTGACCTTCTCGGATTCCCGGGAAGTCTGGAGAAAGTTCTTATCACCTTAGGAGTCCTTTCCCACAGTGCCGAGCTCACAGAGGGTGCCAGCTCTCTGACCTGCAGACAGTCTTGTACTTCATTAAAAAAAACCATAATCTTAAAACCAGGGTAGAAGTCTGACTTCAGATCCCAGCTGTGAGGTCAACTTGAGAGAGTTGCTTTCTCCTTAGAGAGCCCATTTTGCACATCTCTAAGGAAGTATAGTCTAGCCCACCCATACCTGGGAGAGATAGAAGAAAGGTACTATATTCCAGGCTTCTTTGAGAACCTGAAGAAAACTTTAGACTCAAAAGTGTACAATTTATATACAGTATCAGTGGGTAGCATATTTCCTAGAGCCTATCTGTCAACATCGTAGCTACTGCCAGCCAGAATCCAGATGCAGATCTCTGGAATAAACTCCCAGCTGAAAGTAAAATTTTATGACTCTACACGGGACAATGCAAAATTAAACAATTAAATCGAAGGCAAAGCCCTAGGAAACCTACAAAAGAATCTTATTTTTCAAATAGTTCTGATTTTTTGAATACGGTAATTAGCTTTCATTTGCATCCAATTTCCAAATGTTTCATAATATAAATTCTGAGTGGTTCAACCTACAGGAATCTCCCCCATATGCACCTGTTCCTTCCTATGTGTAGCTCACCCATACCTTTTCACAAATTCTCTAGCTTCTCCTCCGTTCTCCGAATGCACAACACACAGGGATCTGGAAAGGCCTGACCGTCTCTTTTTGAAGCTCTCTGTATGTTGGCTTTATCTTCTGGAATCCAGATGCAGAGCTCTAGAATAAACTCCCATCTGAGAGTAAAATTTTATGACTCTACAGAAGAAAATGCGAATTTTTCCCTCTACCTATCACTCTTACTGCTCCATGTCTCTGCACATACATAGCATCACTTTTCAATTTACGCTTATCACGTCATCTGAAGTCTCTATACATATGGAGGGTGACTTAGAAAATGCTAAAGGTATTCTAATTATGGAAAAATAAGCTCCAGACTAAGGAAAGATATAGAAGGCAGACAGCTGAACCACCAGTGCTAATAACGTTGTAATTATGTGTTGTGTTTGACTTTGCAATTCTTGCAGCCAGGACACAAAAGAAAATCTAACACATTCCCTCCTATAGGCAAACTAGAAACAGTCACATTCCTCATGGGACAAAATTACATTTTTATCCTGTCACTAAATTTTGGAAAAGATCTCTCATGAGCCCTTGTGAAAATAACAGCATGGTATAATAAGCAATATTGTTGAAATACCGGCAATTATATGCACGTATATTTCTTAGATGTGTAGTAAAGGCCTACAAGGCCTTGGTTGCTGGGATCCAAAAAGAAAATAAAAGGATCCAGAATTCTCTGGGATTCATGCAGGACATTGACTGTAAAATGGTCAATCCCAGAACAATCAAGTAAGGAAGTAGGAAGTACAAAGGGAGAATACAGGAATACTACCCAGAGGATGGTGCATTTCATTCATTCATTCACTCATTCACTCACTTATTAGAATAGATAGGTTGGCCTCTGAGCACATGGTCCAAAGGATACTTAGAATTAGGTTCAATGATCAAGGCTCAGGTCAAGCCTTTAGGATGTAACAGTGAACCTGGTAAATGACTTTTGCCTTCTGGGAGTCTACCCTACAGGGACAGAGGTAGAAAGGGGTGTGTATGGGTGTGTGTGTGATGGGTATAATACTGTAATATATATATATATATATATATATATATATATCTTTAAAGTCAATGATTAAAATACCCAGAAAAAATCAAGCAAGAAGAACAAGAAGAAATAAAGAAAAAAATGAAAGAATAGCCTTACTATTTTAACACTCATGAAATTCCTATGTCCTCCAAGGAAAAATATTTGAGTAAAGCCTAGAGTTATGGGAAAGGAAGACATGGAAATATCTCAAAAATGCATATTCCAGACAAAAGGATCAGAAATTTTAGAAGTCAAAAAATTTAAATTTATGGACTATGCTTTTGCATTAGTTAGCTTTCCTGTTTTTAGAACAAAATGTCTCATACTTAAAAATTAAAGGAAAAGTTTATTGTGGCTTACAGTTTTAGAAGTTTCAGTTGATTGTCAGCTGGTGTTAAGGAAGGAACATGGTAGAAGGGCCTTGCAGAGGAAAAGTATGCAACTCATAGTGTCTGGGAAGTGGAGACCAAGGAAAGAAGCTAGCAAGGAGGAAGGGGCCAGTAACCAAATTAGTCTCCAAAGTCATGCCATCCTTATCCACACACACATGCCCAATATATGCTACATTTCTCTTCTAAGTGTCTCCCAAGCCAAGCAAACTGACAGTCAGGTTCAACCATTATAACTGTGTCTTCAAAACTCTATATATAAGGGTCTGACTGTCTGACTCCCAGTGACTTAGAATGTGACTCTATTAGGAAATAAGGCCTTTAAAGGGGCAATTCAGTTAACATGAGGTCATTAAGACAGGTTATAACACAATATGCCTGGTGACCTTATAAGAAAAGGAGACTGGGATGCAGAACATAGAGAGAAAACCCAATAAAGTCATAGGATAAAAACAAGCATCTAGAAACCAGACGGACAGACCTCAGAAGAAATCAATATTGCTGGTACCTTAGTCTCAGACTTCTAGTATCCAGATCTGGGAAAGAATTTCTGTTGTTTGAGGCACTCGGCTTGTAGTACTTTGATCTGGCTGCCCCAGGAAATGAGCACAAGTCTTATATGGGGATTTGGTTCGCATTTGTCATGGGGAGTAAATTCCCAGAACATGGTGAGGGAAGAGGAGGGTGGAGAAAGTTGAGGTCTGAGTGGTTGTCATCAGAATCCTAGAGGACATGTGGGTGTCCCTGCTCACATCGCTTTTGCCTAATTCTGTGTTCACCTGTAGTTACACATAATTGCCATCTATGCTGAGAGTTCCTTGCACTATGGACCTGCTTCTCTCAACCCAGCTGCTTGAAGATTTTCCCTACACTAGTGAGACTGAATTAATTCAGAGTCAGGGCATGTTTCCTGTGCCAGAGTTTTAATGTGCCCAGGGGCAATGCTGAACAAATGAAAAATAAACAGAGTTGAATATGTGCCCACATTCCTAAGTACAGCAATTCTGAAGCATCCCTCACTGACACACAATATCCAATACTCCCCATGTATAAGCAGAGTGGATGAATTTGGCTCATTATTTCAGGTAATGCAGTCCATGGTCAGCTGCAGCCAAGGTAAAAATATCATGGCAGGAGAGCGTGGCAGGGGAAATTATTCATGACAACTGGGAAGCAGAGGACAGAAACAGGATCAGAAAGAAAAGGAAACAGGAAGCATCTATAATGCCCAAGGTCATGCTTCCAGGACATACCCAGACATACCCACAAGAAGGCTTTAGCAATCTTCGAGGTGTTCCTTAAGCCAATCAATTACAAATATCAGAATTAAGAGTTGTAAATGTCCTGTGTGATTTCTCAGTGCTGGAGAATGCTTTGAAAATATCCCAAAGTAAGTCAGAATTTTAGACTTTATTCTAAAATGATTGTTTGGGGAGAACTTTCTTCAGAGACATAAAATAATCTATTTTTTATGACTTAAGTATATTTCTGGTTGCTTTTTGAGGACAGGGACAACTTAGGTTGGAGCTCAGAAAGTCAGTGCTGCTTTCAAGGCATTCCACCCACGGGGTGCAGATACAGAGGAGGCTTCTTACAGGTAGATGAAAGTTAGGTTCTCCTATAGGCGGGTAAGATCCATCCCATTCATGGTCTGCCTAAGAAAATCTTAACTAAGAATGGATGAGAACATCATCCCCTCCTTCATCAATGCCTTCATTTGTCTTTAGAAGGAATATTTATGTAAGATTTCTAGTACTGGACTCAGTTGCCAGGTAGATAAAAATGAGGAACCATAAAACAAATGAATAAATTTGGAGTTAGCCAAGACAGGCCTTAGTGTTATCCATGTATAGATGAAGGGTGAAAATGATTTCACTCAGGGTCAATCAGCACAAAATTAGACACTTTTTAAGAAACTAAGCCATGACTTACCCTTTCGTGTACCTGCTCCGGCACAGATAATCGGTGCTCAGATTCAGTGCTGACCAAATGTTACAAGTAATGTTAGAAATAGTGATCTGAGTTCACTGTTCATTTCTCCATGTAACACCAATCCCTGGTAAAATTCCAACAATTTGTTCCCTACACCCTCTAGCTCCCTGTCTCCTGGCATGTGCTGTATCCCTCAGACTATTGTGGCACCTTGCAGAGGCTTTCTGAAAGTCTAGAAGAAGTTCATGACATTTTCTGTAAACAAAAAAAGATAGAAATAGATGCTTTACCAGCTTCTACATCCTTAAAAGAAAGCTGACATGCCTTTGAACTTTAAAATGGTTCCTGTGTACCTTATTTTACAATTAAGTAAACAAAAAGGTTTTTTTTTTTCAATGCATAGAAAACTGAATTAATATTTCATGAGGAACTGTCTGGGGACCTTGGCTGTTCCTGATACTTTTCATGCCTTCTTTGATTATCACAAGTAGAAACAGAGAGGCAGAGAAACAGAAATATTGGGCCATTTGCTTAAGCATGCAGAAGACTGAGAGCAAAGCTTGGAATTTACCCCAGACATCAATTAAATTCATACTTTGCAGAATCTCTCTCTGTCTCTCTTTCTCTCACTTATTTGTTGTTTAGTATAAACCATGAGAGCACTTGACATGTGTAAACGCACTCAGTTCTCCATATAGCCCTCTGAGGTGGGGCCTTTCACCATTCGTGGTCTTTAGAAGTGAAACCATAAGCCTAGGAAAGTTACATAACCAAGTTTAGGGCATAAAAATGAACTCTCCCAACCAAAACCAGGGAACTTTTTTTTTTTTAATTTTATTTTAAAGACAAAAGAATGGAGACATATGAACCAGAAAAGCCATAAACAATACAGAAAATACAAAGTTATACAGAATATAGTAGGGAATTAGAACTGGATGTTGTATTACATAGTTATCTTCACATTAGTTAACACAAAAACATTAAAGGAAATACCAAATTATAGATAAGATAGTA